>JAYKAV010003230.1:0-100870 GCA_035582835.1 Phoebastria nigripes
CTATGCTCCCTCCCAGCTTCTTGTGCACCTGGCAGAGCACGGGAAGCTGAAAAGTCCTTGACTAGTAGACTACTTAGCAACAAGTAAAAACATCAGTGTGTTATCAACATTATTCTCATACTAAATCCAAAACACAGAACTACACCAACCACTAGGAAAAAAATTAACTCCATCCCAGCTGAAACCAGGACAACTCAGCTTAGTGAAAATAAATCATTTAATAAAATACCATTCAATCTTTTCTTGCTTGTCACCTCAAGGCCACAGCACTGATATTTGCAGTAGTTATGATGGCAGTCGAGACATATAGACATTTAACAAATGAGCTTTCTCTACTCTGACAGCAGCTTTTCTAAGCACCTTTGTGTTCCACAGAAGGAAAAGGTGCACAACGATGATTTTGCTTTCCCAGCCTCTCCTGCCTTTGGACCACAAGCAGGAATTGCATCCTGCAGCGCAAAAGGAAAACACCCCCAATATGTTATATTAAGAAATGAAACACAGTAATATACAAGCCAACATGGCAGGATATCACATTTTTAACAGTAGGTTATGTTGGCTGGCAGCTGGAGAAGACACTTTCTCACACACCTTCAGCTCCCTGCACACAGTGGTTCTGAGCTCCCATCCTCCACACTATTTTTGTGTTTTTACTTGTGGCAGAACGGTCAATGGCATGAATTACAACCCAGAAATTACAGTGTATCCATTACAAGAGCAATTTAAAGCATCCTGTATACAAATTTCAGTAATAGCCAAGGTCAGATCAGAAACCCAAATCATCCAAACCATTTACAAGATAAAAGTATACGAAACCTAACAGTAGCATCAGTTTTATTACACACTGAACTGAAGAGGTTCTTGAATCATTCTCAGGGTTAGTGCAATGATGATCAATTTACTACGTTGAATGCGCAGCAATCAAATGGAGATTCAGAAGACTGATATGGATTACATTTGTCTTGCAGCTGATACTCAGAAAAAGTGCCAGTATACACTTAATGTCCTAAAAAACACAGCTGTAAGAAGCCAGCATATATTCTACAGGATCTTGCATGTCAGGATAGCTGTTTTCTATGTTTATGTGCCACCCATTTCCTCCACATCTGTGGCCAGCAGAAATGAACCCATGGCAATTACTTGGAACTGATACTCGGCAGATATGAATTGCTGCAGGCCCATATAGGACTGTGCCAAGCCACTCTCCATGATATTTGAAAAGTCATGGCAGTCAGGTTAAGTCCCCAGTGACTGGAAAAAGGGAAACATTGCATCCATTTTTAAAAAGGGTAGAGAGGAGAACCCTGGGAACTACAGGCCAGTCAGCCTCACCTCCATGCCTGGGGAGGTCATGGAACAGATCCTCCTGGAAGCTATGCTAAGGCACATGGAGGACAGGGAGGTGATTCGAGACAGCCAGCATGGCTTCACCAAGGGCAAGTCCTGCCTGACCAACCTAGTGGCCTTCTAGGATGGAGTGACGACATCAGCGGACAAGGGAAGAGCTACAGATGTCGTCTATCTGGACTTCTGTATTTGGCACGGTCCCCCACAACATCCTTCTCTCTAAATTGGACAGGTATGGGCTTGATGGGTGGACTATTCAGTGGGTGAGGAATTGGTTGGATGGTCGCATGCAGAGGGTAGTGGTCAACGGCTCAATGTCCAGATGGAGATCAGTGACAAGTGGCATCCCACAGGGGTCCATATTGGGACTTCATCAATGACATAGTGGGATCGAGTTCACCCTCAGCAGGTTTGTGATGACACCAACCTGAGTGGTGCAGTTGACACGTCTGAGGGACGGGATGCCATCCAGAGGGACCTGGACAAGCTCGAGAAGTGGGCCCATGTGAACCTCATGAGGTCCAACAAGGCCAAGTGCAAGGTCCTGCACCTGAGTCGGGGCAACTCCCAGTGTCAATACAGGCTGGGGGATGAAGGGATTGAGAGCAGCCCTGCCGAGAAGGACTTGGTGGTACTGGTGGATGAAAAGCTGGACATGAGCCGACAATGTGCGCTCGCAGCCTAGAAGGCCAGCTGTATCTTGGGCTGCATCAAAAGAAGCGTGGCCAGCAGGTGGAAGGAGGTGATTCTGCCCCTCTCCTCTGCTCTGGTGAGACCCCACCTGGAGTACTGCGTCCAGCTCTGGAGCCCTCAGTACAGAAAAGMCATGGACCTGTTGGAGCGGGTCCAGAGGAGGGCCGTGAAAATGATCAGGGGGATGGAACACCTCTCCTATGAAGAAAGGCTGAGAGAGTTGGGGTTGTTCAGCCTGGAGAAGAGAAGGCTTCGGGGAGACCTTATTGCAGCCTTTCAATACTTAAAGGGGGYTTTTAAGAAAGATGGGGACAGACTTTTTAGTAGGGCCTGTTGTGATAGGACAAGGGGTAATGGTTTTAAACTAAAAGAGGGTAGATTTAGACTAAATATAGGGAAGAAATTTTTTACGCTGAGGGTGTTGAAACACTGGAACAGGTTGCCCAGAGAGGTGGTAGATGCCCCATCCCTGGAAACCTTCCAGGTCAGGTTGGACGGGGCTCTGAGCAACCTGATCTAGTTGAAGATGTCCCTGCTCACTGCAGGGGGGTTGGACTAGGTGACCTTTAAAGGTCCCTTCCAACCCAAACTATTTTATGATTCTATGATTCTATGATCAGAGTCTAGATTTACATGGAAAAAGTCAGAGCATTTTTAGGCTTTTTATTTCATCCTACCCATGCCAAAAAGCATGGATTTAAGATGAGTATTGCAGTGAGCAGTGGTTTGAAATCTTCTTCAGTATACTGATTGTGAAAAGTTTCCGAAGGAGGGATGGACACTCAGAGTCCAGATTTAAGCCCCCTACTTTTCTTAGCTTCCTTTTGCAGACCCCTTGGAAATCATGCAGGGAGGTCACCCCTCATCCGTAAGACACAGATTAAACCCCACTGTTGTACATCAAGCAAAAAGATTGGGGGAAATAAAGACACCGTTACTAAGGCTGGATGAAACCACGCAGAGACAAACCATTTCAAAATCAGCCTGAAACAACAGGAAAGGGAAAAAGACTCTGCTTTCCTATGAGCCTTCTTGAAAACAGCTCCACAGCCGAAAGCAGAGAGACATCCCATTATTCCTCTGCAGCAGTCAGAAGGCTCACAGATAGACAGCCATTTCCTAAACAAGAAGTCGTCATTAAAAATCAGGCTTGTTGAAAAAGAGACACAGCTGGGTTATGGCAGAGATTTAAAGGAACCTTTTCAACTCAAATTTGCTCCCTCAGAATTTAGGTTTTACAGAGCTTTACTGTTGGCTTTGCTTTAAGACATCTAAGGAAATAGATTGGTTTTAAACAAATAACGTGTTCACCAGCAGTGTTGGCAGCCTAAGCTTCCTCAGACACATGGCCTGAAAACAAAACTGATGTTAAACAAAAATGCAGCTAGCCTCGATGTCTAAAATGAGCAAAATGAAGGAAAGGAACAAAACAAGCTGTCCAGACCCTGGAGAGTGAAGAGCTGTTTAATATCTTCAGTCTTCCTGAGGTAAGAGGTTGATCACAGTCTTACCCAAATCAGTGAAAAAATTTGCAGTGACTTTTAGAGAGCTGTGCATTAAGCCTTCCATTATTATAGCGTCTCATCTAATGTGTGTTTAGCAATGATTAGTAGCTATTCATTAATTATCAAATTCTCTAGGATATATCCCTGTTTAAAAAAAAAAAAGTTAACTTCCAATATCCTTCTAAAAGCTTCATGGTAACTGCTGGTTTTGCCAGAGAAGTTTTTTTAGGTTTCTTTTGCTGATAATCCAACACAGAATTTAAATATAAACCATATTTAATACCATATTGAATTGCTTGCTCCAAACATGAGGATTTAAAAGGCTAGGCTATTCCTGAATAATATTACAAGATTACTAATGAGTCGTCTGGATTTTGGTTAACACATGTCACAATGAAAAAATTTTAAAATTTCTCCAGTCCCACCCCATAGAGATTAGCTAATGCCTGGTTCAAAACATTGGCAAAGTAATGTACACAGATTCCTTTGGTCTGCAATCTCAGTACATTTGCTGTATTTCAAACCTTAGCACCTAAGATCACGACAGGAGAAATCAGGAAAGGTATGGGGAATGAGACAAGCAAGATATCCAGGAGCTTACAGCCAAAGCAGCAATTAAGATCGTGGTGTTTAAAACTGTGATGAGTACTTTAAAGTGGAAAGTTAAAAGCACAGTACAAGTGCTCCAACCCACCGCTGTAAGCAATGCCCTCTACATTCTCACAAATAGAGCAAATCCTTTAATGCCCTTCATCCATTTGCAAGTTTCCTAACACGAAAGAAGTAACTGGCAGTGATGCCCCTCACTTTGCTGCCGGGCTTTGCTACAACTGTGATTGCTTTTTCTATGCTCTGTACAAAAGGGGGAAATGAAAGAACGACAGAAAAGTTGCTTCTTAAGTTCTCATTTCCTTCAAGTATGTATTGAAAGAAATGTCTCCAAGAAGAAAAGGCATTTCTCCCATATTCATTGTGAGATGGACTCTGAATAGTTTTTGAAAAGAATTCGATGTTGTGGATTACCTGAAAATGTTAGTACTCATTTTCCCTTCAGTCTAATATTTCTACGGAATTATTTCCATGCATGCATAATTATATACATACATACATATAAAAGAATTTGTAATTATAAAAGCTTTTTAAACACAATTTGTTATATTTGTACTTTTTGTACTTTTTTTTTTTCCTTTTGATTTTTTTTCGGGGGAAGAGGGAGTAGTAGCAGCCTGCACCTGTAATGCATGGGTACAGCGATACTGAATCTAATAGTCTACTATCCCTCAGAAATGGCTCCTGACTTTATGTTATCTAACTTTAAAGGCCTAGCTGGAGAGTCTTGACACCTCATACAACCAGTGAAGGGAAAAAGGCATCTGGAAGGCATCTAAATAGGGAGGCAAAAGTATATGTATCTCACTGGTCCAAATTACTCTCTGGAGTTAACTCTTCCCATGGCTATATAGGGAACTTCAGCCCTTAACCTAAAATGAATAACTAAAATGATCTTACTCTAAATGTTGGGAATACCTTCCCAAACTTCAGCCCTCAACTCTCTTTCCTACTTATGGAGAAGGTCAGATAAGCCAGTTAAATGACTCCATATTTTTTCTCAGAAAAAAATCATTTACCCTCATGAATAACCAACTGTGAGTTTATGTGTATAATCATTCAGTATGTGTCATATTCAGAGACTGATAAGACATATAATCCTTACTGTAAAGGTAACTTGATAGACTTAAACATTTGGGGGTCAATGGATCTGTATTGTTTTGGGGCATTTTTTTGAAAAATGATTCATATACTCAAGGCCAGGCAACATCATTACATTTATTTAATCTACTTTCATGAGTAATAGAAAACACAGCTACAATTCAGTGATTCATACAGAAGATCTATAATTTCTGACAAGACTAGAAGTTTGGAAGCAAATCTGTAGTCTGAGCCCATTTCTATCTTGGTCTATCATGGAAGTTTATATATATAGTATTTAAATACCAAATTAGGCAAATAAGTATTTAGGGATTTTTTAATACCTAGTTCATTGATATGTTTGAGCTATTAATGTCTACTTCAGACACACATTCATGAAGTTCATAAAATGTTTATTAACCAAACTGAGGAGAAGCAGAGCTCTTGCTCCTTGCTGTAAAAATTTCATATTAGATGTCATGTTAATATCAGATGGACCATAAACCACCCATGAATTATTTTTACATAGACAATATAAAAAGCATAGAATTCTGCCCAGAAAATCTCTATTAAAAACAGAAACATTCTTATGTCCAGCAGCTGACTTAAAATTGCAGGGCTGAGCCAGCTATGAATTATTTTTAGCACATCAGAGGAGGAAAGTATGAGACCACATTTAGGGATTAACAGCTAGACACAATACCCGAGTTCAGTAAAAATACAGATCGTCCTGTCTTAACAGCCAAAGTCATCAACTCTTGAAATGGTTTAAAAAAATCTTTCCCAGTACAGGTAAGATACCATACACCAGACTTCAGAGATCTGCGTGGTTGGGCTAAGCAGAAGAGAGCAGAGCAGCACTTAACAAATCAAGTTCCCTTATTACCGTGCTGTTTGGGTACAGCAGCCATCTCTCCACCCTTTGCCTTTAGACAGACTTGCTTTTCACAGAGGCTTCAGACCTCACCTCCAGCAAATCCTGAAGTTACAGGACCACCCGCGTGTAAACCATCTGTTGGTCATGTCATCGTGTCGTGTCCCTCCCCATATTCCTGCTTCTTCATGTGCTGGTACATACTGCATTGCTTTCTCACCCAGCCCGGAGAAGTGGATCCCTCCAGCCTGTTTCCTGCAGAGGGAGCGGTTGCCCTGGGATTAGCCTGTGCTCCCCAGCATCTCCATCTCTCCTACAGCGGTGGAGAGAGGAGAGGCCTCATGCAACAGTTGCTAAAGGAAAAAAAATAGCAGCAGGTCCCTTCTTGCCTTTGCTCTCTTATTGATCACATCTGGTGTAATAGGGATGGGAGCACCAGTTCCTCATGTGTCAGGATCACTGGTCTTCACTCCTACAAGGTGTTTCTAGCCAGTTTTTCTAGAAGGGGAGAGGTCTGCATTTTCAAAAGTAACTAACCAGTGTTATTAGGATCCTTGTATTTTGCCTAGCTTACTTAAAAGGGTTTTGCTCTGAAAGTAATGTACTCACATCCTTGGACTGTAAAGCCTATTATTTAAGGCATCTCACACACTGAGTACCAAAAAAAAGTACAGAGGCATCCAGACTCTAGTCCTTTTCCAAAAGTCAGGCTAACAATTTCAATAATGAACATCAACTTCCCTGGGTTACCCATACAGACATGTGCCAGTTATTCTTTCCCTCTGCCCCATGTAAGAGAGAAAAGTGTCAGAGCTAAAAGGAAAAGGGTGAAAACACCAAAGAAATCAATCGC
Source organism: Phoebastria nigripes (assembly GCA_035582835.1). Taxonomy (NCBI): domain Eukaryota; kingdom Metazoa; phylum Chordata; class Aves; order Procellariiformes; family Diomedeidae; genus Phoebastria; species Phoebastria nigripes. Next base: position 6,962 of record JAYKAV010003230.1, read on the forward strand.
TAAATGTGTCACTTAAATGTCTCACCTGCTAAACCTTCTGAGGATTGCCCACTGACACTTGCTGATTGTATTTGGTCCCAGATGCTGGGAGATTCCCTGTACTTTGATTTCTTTGTAAGGCAGCTCTCTGCTTTGCTGGTGGCCCTGTTACATGCACTTCATGCCAGAATTGCCCTATGAAGAATGAGAAAGCACAAAGCCTCCTAGGAATTGTATGATATGTAAAGGCCATGGCAGCAGGATGCTGTCATGTTTTCTTTAAAAATCAATGGCAAGATGCCTATTGACTTTGCTGGTGACAGGATTTCATAGCATGTACACAAAGTCCAGGTTGGAGTGCTGCTGAGGTCTCAATTTCATTCCTCATGAGTGAGAAAGAGTAGGAATTTTTAAAATCCTAAAACCAGCTTTGATACTTCAGTGCTATCTCATATCCCTGCAAGAAAGCCTTGTATACTCTTGGCGTTTTTTAATGGTTGTCATTAAAAGTTTATTCTCCTCATCCTCACTCTGACATAGTTTGCTGTAGCGTATCTTTTAATCTTAGCTGAAATGACTTAAGGCGGCTATGTTATGCAGAGCATCTCCAGGATAACAAAGCAGGAAGCCCCAGGCTGGGGTGCTGGCATTTGAATCTAGGAGTCAGCTCCAGGTTCAGGCATCTCAGTGTGGATGCCTACAGAAGTGTCCACTCTTGGTGTTAGTGGAGATCTAGTCAATACAGCCAAGGGGATCAGAAGAGCAGTTCAGAGAGCAAATGTAGGGACACAACTCAATTGTCTCAGTCAGTCATCTCTCACATCTTCAAGGCCCATGCAGATGCCTCAGATATCCAAGAGTATTTCGAATTGCATTAGATGCCTATGTTTTAACAACTGAATTGAGCCCTAACTATCCCGTATAGGTCTCAGTCGGTCCCACTGACTGTATTGATTAGCTGTCCTTGGACTGTAGTGGGAGCATAGACACTTCACACAGGTAGACATGTAGACATATACATTAATATGTGAATCTGGAGCTGAATCCCACCTTGGTACAGTGCTTGCATGCATCAAACCTCTCTGTTTGAACAAGAAAGGATGCCAAATTCAGAATTGACTCCTTTCAGTCCAAAATGAATGCGTGTTTGCATTGATTGCTAGTGTTTATGACAGTCACCCACTTGTTACCTTAGTGAGGAAAGTGAAAAAAATAGTATTTACAGGCAGGGCATTAAAAAAATCATACGTATTTTCCTTTTTTTCCTGCTTTTGGACCCTGTTGAGTTACATTGGGTTGTGTGCCTACTTTGTTAACACGCACATGTTATATATATGTGATATATATACAGGTACTTTTAACAAAGGTTAAAGTCACCTCAAAATTTGGAACACTGTCTTGAACACCTATTTAAATAAGTATTCACATCCATGATTAAACATTGCTTCTATCCTCTCTGCCTGACATCAGCTGTGCTGTGACATTAGCCAGCTAGTCACTGACACTTTCCAGACACTCCCTCGCAGGCTATTTGAAAAGGATTTAATTTGCTTTTCACATTATCTCATGTGGTTTCAAGACTGTTTAAGGTGAAGAATGTGGAAACAATGTTCCCGGCTTTGAACGTGAACTCGGGTGAAAGGCAGGGAAAAAACCTGGGGGGAAAAAAAAAAGTGGGCAGCAAAGCATAAATAATGTGACAAGACTTTTCAATACACTGCAAAGCTATTTCCGTGTCTGTTCAAAACCAACTGCTTCCATGAGCAGCACAACGGTCCCGCCACTGGATGCCTATGGGTTTGTGGCCTCTGTCCCCAAAACCTCTTCACCCCCACAACTCCACCACCCCACAATCCCTGCGATATGTCCATGAAGAGCCCGGGATGGTTGAGAGCCACCCAGTTGATGCATGTCAGCCGAGACATGTAACAGCTGAGCCTGGATCCTTCTCTATTTATCAAAAGCTTTCAATGTGGGCACTGATTTGGGCCTTTTTCATCCACTCAGCATTTTCGCAGAACCCCCAGGATTGTAGTTATTTTGAGATCACTGCATCTCTGCCAGATTAAGTGGATGTCAGCCAACAAAAGCCTGACAGACAGAGGCAGTGCAATCACAGAAGTCTTTTGCTCATAGGAAAGCAGAAAAAACAGGTTTCAAAGGTATTTCCCGAGTCAATGGGGAACACCTCCTATTTCACTCATCCTGGAGGATGTGCAAATTGAAAGTAGCGCACTTCTTCGGGTGAAAAGATTTAGTTTGTACAAAATCTGAAGCAAAAATTATGTTTGATGGTGCACTGATGTCACAGAGGAAGCATAAGAGCCATGTTAAAATAAATGGCCACAACATAAATGCTGAGTTGCTGGTTTTTGTCTGCTAGATATTGCATAGAAAAGGTAAACCTTCATATTTCATCCAGGAGTTTCTGGTTTTTTCCATGGGGAAAGGCAAGGAGCATAGACCTACCATACCTGCCCATGGATTCAAAAAGAGAGTTACAAAATCAGAAAGCAAATAGTAAAAGACACAGAGAAGGAGAACTAGAGAGAAACCATTGCTCTCCCGTTGAAGGCAGGCAGGTAAAATTCAAAGTGGCGTCAGAGTCAGTTAGGGGAAGAAGTCAGTGTTAACAACCAGTATTTCTTTACTGCTTTGCTATTTATTAGCAAAGAAGAAGAGAAAAGGCAGTTTCCCTGAACACAACAGGAGTCAGACAGCAATAAGCAACAGCCTGGCTCATCAGAAAGCAATTCCCGATCATGGGAAAGTTTGTTTTCTCAGCAGTTGTTCCTTTATAAGAGAGAATAGTGCCATGACCTCTAAAAGATTGCAAGACCCAGCAACCGCCATGAATATTTAGTGGCTCTGTGGTCATAGCGCTTGTGTTGGATGAAGAAAACTCAGGGTTTGGTAGTACTCTGTGGGTTCCCTCATGCTGCACCTCTGACTCTACTAACACTTCTGGGATCTGCCTCTGCATTTTGCCCATCGATGTAGACCTAAAATGTTCCTGTTCGAAGTTTCACGGAAAGCCCTTTGCAAATTTGCTTTAGATAGTTAGTACTTTTCTATTTAAAATTTTTTTCTCTGTTTCAGATTTTTAAAAATGTGGCGTTTCTCTACTTACAGCTCCAGCCCTCTTTCTTCACCCAGAGGAACTCTCTCTAGGCTTTTCTGGGGACTACATCCCTGGGCTTGGGTCTAGCTTTATGCTGTCTCTCCTATTTTCAGACACATGCACACCTTTGCTCAGTAATGCCAAACAGGACCTTTGCGTGTCACGCTCCTTAACGCCTAGACAGAAGAGGTGGCAGCAGGGAGAGGCTGACCAAATGGGGTGGAAAGGGAGGAAGAAGCCGGGTGAGGTAGATGCTATTCACCATGTGAGTTAGAGATCCTTAAGCAAACGCCATGAGCAGCCCAATTTTTTACATAAATTGCACACATTTTCAGCACAAGCAGCAATTTTGACCCATGTAAAAGCTCTTGTGGTTTGTTTCTTCCTTTTGCTTTCTTTTTTCCCTGGAGCAGGAAAAGAGGGAAACTCTTGTCATAGTTTTCTAATACCTTAAATGAAAGTTTCACCATCTCTTTATCTGCACTCCTTATATGAGCATGTCATGCAGTGATTTGCTTGTGTCAGGTTTGAGGTCAAGCTAAAACAAGGCTTTTCCAAAACAAAATAAGCAACAAAGGATTTTTGCAATTACAAACACATTTTCCCTTCTTTTTCCCTCAGACAATACATTCTCCATTGCAGCTATCCTGTGATGTATTTTCACACCTAAAAAAAATTATTTGTTGGGATGATCATTATTTTGCTATTTGTGAGATCTACAAAGGTCTTTCTGACAATGAGCTTTAAATAAAACCTTTAAATAGAGAAGAAAAACAAACAAATGGATTATCAAACCCTGGAATTACACTGCACAACAACCCACAAAACCATTGCAAGGAAGCGATCAGCCAACATGCGGTGAGCTTTACTTACTAATGAGGTAATGGCTTTGCGAGCAGAGAATTTACTTCCAAGAATAAGCAGTCAACTGTTTGGGAGCGTATCAGCCATGAGAGGATAGGCTTCCTTCAAGTTATTGTTGTAACTCATCTTTATATGAAGAGAACCAGGCAGCATTAAGTGGGTATGACAGAGGCTAGCTGAATTAAATGGCTGTGTGCTTGCAGAGCTTTTCTTTTTCCCAGTCAACCATGGTTTTCAAGGGGATGTTGGCAGTGCCGATTGTATCCAGGAATGTCTGGATTTGCACAGCAAAGAGGCATCTGGGCCTGTACTGCAGGCAGATAAACACTGGGAAAATGCAGTTGTGTTTAGTGAATAGATCAGCTGAGTAAAGACAGATGGCAATGAATGGACTAACAGCGTTTTTTTCTTTTTCAGTAATGAAGAAATTATAGATTTCTCCATTCCAGTCCTTCTGAGAGGTTTCCTCCTACACCCATGAAGACACCATGACCCCTCTTTTCTAAGTCTCCATTCAGCATGACGTGTATGAAACTGCGCACGACAGCTGCACCCCACTGATGTCTTATTGCTGGAGTGTCTTCAGCAACAGTCTTTCCAAACAGCTGGCAGAAGATTTCCACCAGCAGAGAGGCCGAGCTGGAGATTTAGGCTAGAGCCTCTTTATAGTATTCTTTCATTACTCACTAAATATTTTACTGAAGTCAGGCATTTCTCCTCCAGAAGGACTGTCAAGTGGGTTTAACCTCTACTACTCTATGGAGAACAACACTGAGCCATTTAAGCAATGAGTATTTTGAGAAAGACACTTCACATAGCTCATGGACATCGGTGAGTTATTCCCATTAACAGAGGGGGTCCACACCTAAGCACAATTGTCATCTTTTCCTACGTACAGCTGCAGGATAAAAGAAAGCCTGGTAACATCTGAGGGTACTAATCCATACATTAACTGCACAGCAGTTACACATTGTAAAGAAGTCAGCTGTTCTTTCCACAGGTGCAACCCCTCTGCAAGACTTTGTGAGATGCTATGTGATAAATTTGGGCAGCACAGATGTTCACTTTGCCTGAAAGTCAACCAGCCAAATAAACAGAAGCATCCCATTGCCCCATAGAGTTGTTTTTATTATGGCTGTCTTCTCTACCTTGAGGGAGATTCCCAGTACCATGTGCTAGGCAGTGCTAAGAAAAAGACTTGCAAGGGAGAGCCTTTACGACACAATGGCTTTAAATAGCCAAGAATTGTCATTACTTTATTCAAAAAAAAAGAAAAAATACCTATCTCAATTAGCAGAAAAGCAATGTTTAAAGGAAAGCAACAACTCTGCAACAGTACCTCAAGGGAGATCCAAAGAATGGAGAGAAGTCCCTGGGCCACGGTGAAAATCACTGCGCCCTTGTGATGAGAAATATGAAAAAATTCTCTGCGCTGGAGTACCACAGTCCACTGAGACAGTCATAGCAATACAAAAATTCATTTGAATAGAGACTAACAACCTGATGATTTTAGACATAATGAAAAACAATACTACCTTAGGGAGTCTACAAGAGAAACAGAAAGACTCTGGCTCAGCGTTATCACTGAGCCTGATTCACAGGGTGCCAAACTGAAAGGTTTTAACAGAAACAACTAAGTGCGCTTGTTTAATATTGCAAGTACTGCAACTTTACCCTGACTAATTTCTAAAACATCTTATACATTGGCGAATACTATAATATATTTATAGTATACATTAATATATTCTATATTTATTATATTACAAACAGAGCCAATACAATCTTGCATATTATTCCACTGTTCCAATTTATGATTTCAAATCTGCATCTTGAGTTACAGTACAGCACATGGGGCCATCACAATCCAGTTGTGGGATTCTCCTGCTTTTCTACAATGAGATGGTCCAGCCTTGACCTACAAACCTGAATCTCTAGATGCTAAAATAATTTCATGAACATGTGTCAGGGGAAACTACCCCCACTGCCTGGTACCAGAAAGTAATTTTCAACATGCCATAATCTTGCCAAACCATTTTGAATGTATTTGGCCTTTTTTTGCAGACTGTGCGCTCCTCAGAAATACAGTATTTAAATCATGCCACACACAGTTATTTCATATCACCTTGAAAATATATATACCAGTTAATGTCTAAAACCACGTTGAGCTGTAAGAATTTTACTGCAAATATCTCAGCAGAGGTACTATGCAGTGTGGAGAGGATGGAGAGGGAAGTGGGTCAACTGCTTCAAAAGAGATGTAAGGGATCCCAGTGAACATCACATGCATCATCAAATAATAGGGAAGATAAAAAATGAAACATAGGGATTCATACTTAAAATAACCTGCAGAAGCAGATTAGAAGAATTAAAATAATAATAATAGCATTTATATACCTTCTTAATTAATTAAGGGCCTCTCTCTACCAAGTCCATTTGCAAAATCAGACACAAAGCTCATGGATGACTTACCATGCTACTCATAAGATAGCATAAAATAGAGCAGCATTTACTGCATTAAGACACAGTAAACTACTCAACATATAATTTAGGACATAGCAAATTAAAAGGTATTTCTTGAAGGAAATTTTGCAGAATAGGTTGCCATGGTAACTAATAAAAATCACTGTCTATTGTTAAACTTAGTACTTACCAACTTTTTAAAAATAAAAGGAAAAACCATTTTAGGTAGCCAACATACTCTGTGATTAACAGCTGGAAAATTAAAATGCATAGGAAAATTGCTAATTGTTGTTTCAATTCATAGCTCACTTCATGTTTGGAAATAAGTAACAAGAGCAAAAGTTAAAAAAAAAAAAAAAGCTATTGCAGAGAGAAATTTTCACTTTTTCCAGGCTTTTTTCTAACTTTCAAAGAAATGGACTGATTTGGATTGGCTTCCTGTTTCACCTCAAGCTGCTAAAGTTCAGAGCTCTTGGAAAGTCATCAAACATGTCCTTTCAAAGTCGCTCTGTGTTGAAATTAATGAAAGATCAGATCCTTTCTGACAAATACGCATCCATCAATTTCTACAATAGATGCTCTTATTGCATACGAAGAGAATAAAAGTAGGCTCATTTTCAGAAGCAGCCGCTGCCCTTTAATGTGGGACAATAGGGAACATAAAAATTTTATTTGTTTTTAATATGGAGCTCCCAACTTCTCTATCTTTGTAACGTGCATGAAACAATTCAACAAGGGTGAATTTTTTAGGAAATAGCATTTAAGCATTTCCTGAAATTGTTTCCATGACATCATACTTGAAGAATGAATCTCACAAACTGACTAAAAAAAGTCTTCATTATTTTCACTGCCTTATTTGACAAGCAAGCAATAAAATCAAAGAACAAGTATTTTATTTTTAATATATGTTTATTGTCAATTATCCCTAATATAGCAAATAAATAAATTTGAATTATTGGGTTAATTCCCTAATGTTGAGAAACAGTCACTGCCCTTCACTTTCAAAGATGTCAGGAAGCAAGCTGAGGATTTGGCTCAGGCATTTCACTAACATAGCACGAGAAAAAGATGAAAATACATTCATGCACATATCCAGAGTTTACTGAGTCATAGCTCTGATGTAATTTGCCACCTGACTACATTGTGGAAAGAAAACATTAAGTCTGATGTACACAGAGATAGAAGTGACCATTAGAAGGCAGGTAGAGGAAATATAAGCTTCATAAAGTATCATGCTTTATTAAAACTCTAAATACTGCATCTCATCATCACATCTGAAAAATTAATTCGTATTGGCTTTCTGTGCTGTGAACTGGAAGACTGGAAGAACTTTAGTAAGAGGCTAATCACGGACGTCGCAGGATTTCCTTTTCAGACTATTTTGGTGCAAGATCTTTAATGACCTGGAAAACAGAATATATTCAATCTGAGCACAATGATACATATTTTGGAGGGGTATTCTTGTGACCTCAGGTAATGATGGGGAATAATGACTGACTGTTCTTAGAAAACTCAGATCAGCATGGGACACAACTGCATTACAAAGAGGTCAGTAAATTGCGGCAGGGAGGGGGAGCTGTGAGAAAACTGAATACATGATGTAGGTCTCAAGTAGATAGGAATATGATAAGCACCCACCTGTACTTGTACGGAGTGAAAAGGACCTAATGCATAGGTATCTAACATCCAAATTCAGCCAAGAAGCTGAATTTTTATAACATGTCACAGAAATAGATCAGGAAAGATCAAGAGCATTGCCAGTGTCTTTAATCCTGCCAGCAACAAGGAATTTGCTTTGTAAAGCTCCCTTTTTCTCCTAGCGTGTCCCACACATTGGCAAAACCCCAGTCATCCTGCCTGGGAAAGGCTATGTCCCAGTCCCAGGAGTGACAATCCAGCCAAGAGTCCCAAGAGTGATCAAAGCACACAAACCTGGGACCTGCAAAATATACAAATACCATTAGAAGGACCAACACACCCTACTGATGCCAGTAGTTGTAGCCAAACTATCATGCCTCAGAAATGATCAAGAAAGGGAAGAAATTAATTCTGGTCCTATCAAAACAGCTACTCCCCATCCCCCAAAAAATCATATTAAGACAAAATAACTGTTCAAATCAATATTCCTTTCACCCCCCGAAAGGTGTCAACATATCAGACATAAAGGGATTTGGGCCACAAGATTTTTTTTTTCTATGCCCAGGAACTGCTCTATTTTCTGCCATACACACTCCTCCATATATCTCTGAAAGTCCATCTTGTCTCTACTGCCATGTTTGGAAGACTAGCTCAGACCTCATTCTTCAAATGGTCAGAAATCTTGTTCTAATTTCCAGTCTAAATTTATGACCAGTGTACAACACTTTGATCTCATGCCAATACTTCCTCTTAACTTGAAAAGATTTTGTCTTTTTTACCACCTTCCCTCTCCTGAATGCAATTATACATGAATCATCGAATTCTCTTTCAACCCTTTGCTAGGCCAAACAAATCTAGAAGCAATGGGACAACGTCATGCACAGAGCATTTTGAATGATTAAAAAAAATTAACGTGAGAGTCAGACAGCCTCACATGGCATCTACATGTATTATAACAACCCCATAAGATCTGTAACAAGTTGCATTTTGAATATAATTTAGAAGACTTAGTGTGCTCCTCTTCCATTTATTACGATTCTAAGTGTATGCAAAGGAAATACAATTGATGATTATCTGAATTCAATCTAAAAGCAGAACAAAACGCAATCTTAACAAATTAGACTGGTAGCAAATAAAATAGAAACTGGTATGTTCACCTAATTTAATATTATACTGAGCTATGAAAGCAGTTCATTAACTCCAATAAAGTTTCTCAGCATAAAAAAGCAATTAAGTATAGTGTCATTTTAAAACCTTTAAACTCATTCACTAAATATATTTAAATGGCATTTATGGAAAAGAACATGACCTTTTATTAAATGGTCTTAATGGATTTAACCTGGGCAGATGAGATTCATGCTGGCTGACAAGATTTTTGAGGGTAAGAAGAGGTGAAAAGAAGGTAATTACATTGTGTCAAAAGATGTCTAGCAGTTCGTGTTAATGGATGTAGTCTTGTAAAATTATTTTAATATTAAATATTTCTATAAGTGGCCAGTACACTCTGTGAGCCTCTTTGGGTCTGGATTTCTGATCCATGGCTTCTGAGTTTAGGAACAGACCAGAGCACACAGGAATAACAGAGAACTGAACCAAACTCGAAAGACTGAATCAATTCTAGTTCTCAAATATAACAACAGCTGAAGCCAACTCAGAGCAGAACAAAGACTTCAGCTTTTTAGGACTCTCATTTTTTCTTCTCCACTTCCTCCATTTTAATTAAAAATTAATTAAAAGGCATATCTAACTCTTTAATCATTGTATGGGTCTGCAAAGCCAGAGGCATTGCTTCAAATGCCACAAGGGAAGCAAGGTCAAATCTACAAAGAGCTTGGATATGAAACCTCAGAGAAAATCCACCATCTACGCAAGAAAGTGTCAATTACAGATAGTTTAAAGCCAACATTGTTTTCATGAAACATAGAAAAACTGCTCAGTATTTTTCAGATAAAAATCTCCAAAATTCAGCTCTTTCATTGCTCTACTGCCAGTGGATCAGCTACTCTTGTTGCTGAGTCAGTGCCAACAAAATTCTTCAGAGAAAGGCCTGTAGAAATGGTGTCTTTGATTGAAATACAGAAAGAGGGGTTTATTACAGCCTAAAAAATAAGAAATTAAACCTATGATACCCTCTGTTGATGTAAATAGTTTTGCATCCAGTTGTCCACCATGTTATGCAAGCCGTATTTCCATCACATAGTCCTCCATGAGACTCATGAGAGTGAGGTTCTCACCAAACTGGTTATAACGTCTTAGAAAGAGGAATTAAATGCATCTGTCACAAAATGACAAAAAATCATTTTGCATCATGTCATTATCCTTTAAGTTCTAATTTTTTTCTTTAACGATCAAAGGCACAGCTCAAGGTATGATAAGGGAAATAGTTTTTAATGACTGCAACCAGTGAAGTTGAAAGCTGCCTTTCTCTATTCCGGGTCCAGCCCTTTCCTGCTGTCATCTGCCTTCATTCAAATTCTTGCAGTCAGCATATACCATCACACTCATCACAGTCTCACCTAAACCAACACACTCATCACAAACCAACACACTCATCACAGTACCACCTAAAAACAGGAGGCAACCCTTCACAGAGTTCCCCATATTTTTGCTCTTCTTGGGGATGCGATACAAGTGATGAATAGCTCCCCTGCTAAACAGTTCATGGTTGTACTTCCTTTACTCTTAAGTTTATACTGTTCCTCCAGTACCTGATTTAGACACTCAAAAGGTCAAAATGTACTGCTCCCTAGGAGTCTCTGACAGCAGAGGTGGCTTCTGCTGAAAATACGGAACTTCCATTGCCTGGTGGCAGACAGACATACAGCTGATGGATATCAGGAAACTCCAAAAATGCTTCGCATTTAAAGGAGATGATTTATGAAACCTACAACTTGACCGAGTTCCCCTCAGCATACTGAATGCAGAAAAGGAACCCGCTGCCTGGGTGAATCTGTAAAGTGCTGCTGAAGCAGGGCTGAAGGAAAGAAATAATAACTTAAGTACCAAGTCACGCGTGGGCTAGCTGCCAAAGAGACATCACTCCTTCTGCCAGCAACACGACTGTCAGTAGATAATCGCTGAGCCAACCTGACAGTGAAGTAGGGAAGCAAGGAGACTGCCATATTTTGCTCTGCAGTGCGGCTGCGAGAACCCCAATGCTTGCTGCTTGGCAAGCAAAACGCTGCAGTTAATTACTGACATTACAGGGAGAGGCTGATAGAGGCTGAACATCAGATTTCTTCCTGTTTCAGCTGTCAAGAATGCAAAAATCTGACTTTAGTGCTGGAACGTGAGCATGGAGAAGATAAAACCAGCAGCCACAGTATGGGAGTGCGTCCAACCCTCTTGGCCAGAACCACCAGTGAAGAAAATGCACCGGAAAGTGCTGTTCTGCTCAGAAAAGCAACTAGATGAACACATCAAATTCTGCTCAATGCAACCCACAGGGCAAATCTCTACTGGCAGAAAGAAGAGTCCATACTCCAGCACCGGAGGAAGCTGGACAGCAGAACTTGCCTGGCATTTATCTGTCCTGGCTGTTATCCACCCAGTCTTGTACTGAAAAGCTGGTAGATGAAAGCCATTTCTACCCATTACGGCTTGTAAGTGTTGAATCAGGTCTCAGAGGTTCAGGCTTTAATATCTAGGCAGAGAAAAGAAACAAGCACTACTCCTTCTAATCTAACTCAACGCATTAGAGAGGGACTTGTCTGGCAAGAGATTTGAGTCTCATAACCTTCTACCACTGCTGGAGATTATATACTGCAGTGCAATTTCCCATCCCCACAGCAAGTGTTCTCCTCACAGAGCAACAGCGTGCCAAAGAGAAAAAGTTTAGAACTCAGCCGAACTTAGATCTAAGATTAAACAGAAACATTTATCATCCTTCTAAGCATTCTCCTCACAGGTTGGTGAGTTGAATACTGTAGCTTACTAACAGCTGATGGGTACTACAAATATGTCTGGAAAATTTAAAACTTAAGTCCTCATGTGGAAAATAATAATCAGTACAACTACACAGATCCATGTTACAAACATCTAACTAGAAAAGTTAGAAAATACTGCCTACAGACTCCTTTTAAAAGTAGTGGGGGATCACAAACCCATCACTCGAGTCCAGGACCAGCAGATTGTCTGGGATTCATTTTATAATTTAAGAAAGAATTCAACCTTGGCATTTCTTTTAGTGAAGCAATCATCTATCAAGGGCTCTTCACGCTCTATTAGCTGAAGAAATGCCAACAGAAGTTAACTTTTTATTGAACTATCTGGTTTGCTGTCACTGTTTTCTTGCTTTAAGGAGAAAAAAAGGTCACCTGGTTTATAAAAATTACCATTTAATTAGACAGCTTGAAATCAGAGGCTCCAAGAACATCTCAAAGGAGGTTTCTAGTCCGACAAAATAGGTGAGCACTCAACATCTTCACAGAATCACAACATATTGTTTTCATCACTCTCTTAAATCTCCAGCTACTCTCTCAAGCTTTCAGAAAAACCCCTGGTGATACCTGTGCACCTGTACAAGACCTCTACAGCACCTATACAAAAACTTTAAGTAGAGATAAGAATTACAAGGTAGTTGTAATTTTATCTATCTGCACCATGCATACATCCCTAGCTGAGGCAAACCAGTGCAGTTCTGCTCGCATCCATAGACCTTATTTTTCTAACACCGTCCAGCAGTGTAGCCTCTAGTATTTAGCTCAGTCAAGGTTATCACTTCACAGCCTCACCAATGGGCCTTGCTGATCCGAGTCATATTCCTGTTCTGACTGGCCAGTAATGAAGTAAATCTCCAGTGGTGCAGGCTCTCCTTTCACGCAAGCCACTGGAGTTTATTGAACAGCAGAACATACCCGGGGGTTGCATGGGGAAATCTTTTTCTCAGGCTAGAAAACGGCAGTGCTGTTGCAAAGAGCCCGATCCGTCATGGGAGGCAAGAGACGGGCAGACAACTCCCAGGCTTGCTTTCCTTGAGTGCTCTGCTTAAAACCAATCAGGCTCTGTGGGAATCAGAGAGTTGCAGGCAATCTACATGCATGAGAACAGCATTATAAATGCATCTGTTTTGCTGCCTCAGCATGAAGCCTGATCAGAAGATAAATATATTTGCTGAACAGTACAACCATTGTTGTTATCATGGAAAAAAAACAGTGAAGCAGGACTGATGAGAGAAAAAAAATGCTACTTTGTGAAAATCGGTGAGTATAAATATCTGCTGCTTGGGGGACTGACCCAGGAACATTTTTGCCCTTGCCTATTGATACTTTTATGGACATAATTCCAAGGTCATAGCCTTGAGACACTGAAGGGAAGAATTCAAATGCTCTCTAGCGCTAGGTGAAGGGATGCTTTGGTTTTACAAGCTTAATGAAGTTAGCACCTTCAGTTAGTATTTTATACACAATTCAGTCTTATGAACAATTCATGATCTGGCAAGGAGATTAGGATCAAAAGATTATGTAAACAGCGTTTCTGAATAGGCAAGTTTCTTGGCTTCGAGTCCAAGATGTTAACAGAGAAATAGGATTTAAGAGAACATAAGTGCATATGATACCAAGAACACGCTATGTGATAACACTGTATATCTTCAAAGTGCTATAGGGAATAATCAAAGAGAGCATTAGCGTAATAAGGGTAAATGGATTGTGTAGCCTGTATATCCCCTCTTATTTAGCATCTACTCATCTTTCCAGTATCAACCTGTTGTTCATCTGCTCACTTTTTGATTTCCATTTAGCACTACATCATGAGAAGAAGCAGATGAAATGAAAAAGATTAGGTGATGGTGAAACCAAGGTGGCTGGTGTAACACAGAACGTTATGGACAACATATATACCTTTGTACCTTGACAGGGATGACCTTCAGTCCAGAATCACCTTTTTTTTAACTGCTGAGTTGACACAGTACTGAGGGAGAGGGAACACAAAATCTCAAGATTTGCAAGTGTTAGACATGCTATGAACTATCATGGGCAACAGAAAACGCCAAAGAATACCGAGTCCACCAGTCAAAAGCCAAAAACATCCAATTACCCCAATAGCAAAGGGCAAAGAAGTGATTTGTCACTTTTTTTACTTGCTGAGGTCCAAAAGTACTTGTAAGCATTCAAATTGTTGGTAGGAATGCATGCTCATTTGTAACATGAATTCTGTATAAAATATGCTGGCTAGCATAGCTCGTGACTGCCATTCTGCAGCGTGCTGCGCTAGATGGCCATGGTTTATTAACAGACAGTAGCTGTGCCTAGCTGAAGGCTGCTCATTTACTGACTTGCTCCATTGCAATCAATGGGGCTTTTCCTAAACTGTTTTGGGATTTTCCTCTGATTTGTGCAGACAGGAGTACACTGGTACAACCACTGGCATTAATAATGAGGTGCAGCACATATCTATCTCATAAATGCAATAGTTACCTCAGTAGGAATTAATTTTACTTAAAATGAAGTATCACATGCAAGTAAAACTAACGTTTCTCTACAGGAATCTTGTTTATATAGGCATCAAAAGACAGTAATTGTTATCTTTACCGAGCTAGAGTTTGATGAAAGGCTGCAAGTTGGACCCCTCCTATCAATACCTGCCAAACATAGCAGGAACTAATTGTATTTTTGCAGCTGACACTTCATGCTGAGAAATAAAAATGGAATGTGATCTTGTCCCCTTGTCAACCAAGACATGTCAGCATGGGAGTCTCCTACAGGTGCTTCCCCAAGACAGGAGAATTAGCAGAACCACACAGGAATTCCAGCATGGTCATTCCCACAAAGGCAATTCAATGCCTTACTAATTATGGCAGAAGATTTATGCAGCAAAATTCCCTTGTGGACATAAGCTCTTATTTGAATCTATGCATTACGCAAATAAATTCTTATAGAGCTTCAGATTTTTTAATGCTCTTAAAGATTATTTCCCCTCTGTTCTAGATATTTTCCTGGGAGAGTTTTGTGTTGCAATTCACTGAGAGAGGGCCAGTCTATCCACAGTATCCTCCCACAGAGGTAATCTTGCATTTTCTGACTGCTGTGAGCAATAAGGCTTTATGCACAGGTATAAGAAATAAAACTAAAAAAAAAAAAAAAAAAAAAAAAAAAGGGTAAAAAAAAAAAAAAAAAAAAAAAAAAAAAAAAAAAAAAAAAAAAAAGAAGGGGGACTGTATCAAAGTCACATGTACAATCTAAGAGAGAAAAAGAAACAAAGAGTTAATCCAGTGCTAAGAGCCTAAATCAAGTTAAATTAATGAAAATAAAATCATTATAAGCTAGAAAGCTCATTAAAATAAAATAGCTAAAAATAAAATTAACATTTTTAAGAGTGCTAATTAACCACTGGAACAATTTATGTTGACATGTGGTAGATTTTCCATCATTTGCATTCTTCAGCTCTACACAGGGCTTCTTTCCAACAAAGAACACTGTTGTTCACACAGTTGTGTGTTCAATACAGGAATTACTGGGTGAGAGGTTCTGATCTTCATAGGGATACAGGCAGATAAAATGATGGCAGCAGCCTCATCTGACCCTGAAATCTGTGAATTTCCATCCCAGAAGGGCCATATGCAATTGATGCACCAATAAATGGCACATCTAGTTGACTGCCTGGGGCCAAAAGAAAATTCCAGTTCAGGGAATCAGAAACACTTGCTCTGGCACAGCTACTTGCAAAAGGCCATTTAAGACAGTGTGCTGTGCTGACCGCAAGCCTGCTGTCACTGCATTGTGTTTATGAACTGTCCATTCAACAGCCCTAGCTTTTTCTTTCTTTCTTCTATTACAATTAATAACGAGAATCTGTGTGTACACACACCCTTCTACATACCTTTTTTTTTAGTGCTTTGGTTCTTTGTACAATGTTGACAAACCTACAGAAGGCAATAATTCCTATTGCACGACGCATCTCTTTTGAGTGTTTGTTGCCTGCAGCAGCTACTTAATTGGCAAGTTTGTTTCCAGTAAGTTGAACCAATTAAAAAAATTCTTCAGCTTTAAGAAACTGATACCCTACTGCTCACCCTAGAACATTTCTTTTGTGAGCAAGTGCTCTACATCATCCTCCTATGTTGTTTTATGTCAGTGCCCCTAGCTCCCAAGAAGCATGGAGCTAAAATGAAAACGCTGAAGAGCTTCCAGTGTGAAGCTGCTCTTTCATGTAATTATGCCTGCTGCTAATAGCCTTCCATTACAGCCACAGCACAGGTTTTGCTAATCCATTAC
The DNA here is from genome assembly GCA_035582835.1 of Phoebastria nigripes. Classification (NCBI taxonomy): domain Eukaryota; kingdom Metazoa; phylum Chordata; class Aves; order Procellariiformes; family Diomedeidae; genus Phoebastria; species Phoebastria nigripes. The sequence goes on from JAYKAV010003230.1 coordinate 23,237, forward strand.
AAATGATTGGCTGGAATTTAAAACACTGCTGCAAGCACACCAGTTTTCACTTTGAGCTCAAATTGTCAGATTTCAAACCCTTTTACCCTCCATAAGTGACAAGGTGGGCCACGTAACAACAGCTATTACCTAAGGGAAGTGTTGAACTTATCACTTGGACCCTCCTCGGGGTTCACCTGTGAGGTGCTTTCCTGAAAATACCGAGACTGGCTCTGCCCATTTCTGGTATCAGCGTGAGCTCCAAATTCAGACACCAAGCTCTAACAAAGGGCTTGCTGCATAAATCTCGCCACTAACGAGCATTGCCTGCAGTGCTGCAGCTTGCATGAAGAGATGAATGCATAGGTAATTGAGCTTGAAATTTCTGACAAATCTTCTATTAAAAAAATTCTTAAAGAAATCTCAACAAAACTAAGAGTATATGCAAATACCTTGACTTTCACTCCGAGATGCTTGATTTGTTTGTTCTCATGTATTAGAAAAATCCCACAGTAAGTTCACACTGAAAGTTACAGAAAACATTTTCTATTTTTGAAGTGCCATTTTATTTAAACATCGCCCTCTACCAAGGCCGCTATCTGTAGACCACGCAGTTTCAAAGCCATATTCAAATGTACATTGCAATTAAATAGCTGATAGCCTGTAAGCCTAAATATAGGGTAGATGAAGGATTTAGCTGAATCAGTTTCTCAGATATTTTCGGAAGAATTCAGTCAGCATTAAGATAGGTAAACATAGGGATGTAAAAATGCAGATGTCTATGTGTGAGCCAGGGTCTACATGCCTGTTAAAGTCAGTGAAGCTCAGACAGCCGAGCACCTCACTGGGCAGCAGACACCTATTCACTGACCCATGAAATTGCACCTTTGCTCCACTGTCTGCAGGGAGCTGAGCTTGATTCAGATGCTTGCTCGTAAATCTCTACTGCCCTTTTAGATGCTTTAAAGCATCCCAGGAGACCTGCACCAGCAGCTGCACGAGTATCTCCTAGGCTTGCACCATATCCCCCCCCAGCCCCGAGTGGATGTCCTAGACGCTTGACAACATCCCAAGCAGCACCAGACATCCAAGAGTAAAGAACAGAGCCGAGCCCTAAATCCACCCAGATTTTTATAGCAGTGCAGAGGCCTAGCTCACCTGTAGACACCTGCATTTAAGGGTTTTAATCTTAAACAGAGTGTCTGAAGCTGATGAACGGAGGGAGAGCAACTGGTTCTTCTTCCTTGAACAGCATCTTAAAAAAATAAATAAATAAAAAATCCAGCAAAATACACCAAAAACCTCCCCTAGAAATCATCTTGTTTATGTTTCTTCCTAGGAAGTGTTCTCTTTACTTCTCTCCCTACTCAGTATTGGTTTAAGTAGCAGTTAATCAACCAACCGGCAGACAAAAATCAAACAAGACTGCTCAGATTCAGTTGCACATCGCACCTCCACGATGCCAGGTGGGGAGAAAGGCCCAAGATTAAGAGAAAGTTCTCTCTACAACTCTCATTACATTGCAACTTTAGTTTAGCAAACACGACCCTTTTTATACAAGATTACAACCACGGAAAGGGCTTTTTATTGTGCGAGTTGCACTTACACACTGCCATCTTGTGTTGCTAGCGGATAATCGGTTTTGCTGAACTTCAGAGCCCAACACGCTCCAAATACTTTAGCAAGGATCAAAATACACAGATACAAATTGATTTGTAAAGTAGGTTTCCCTGCCTGTTCCCCTCCAGGGGAAGGAGAGGAGGAAAGAGTTTTCGTTGCTCACATTTGCCAACTCAAATTAGCAAACGCAGGTTTGAAGGAGCCTTTAACAAGGGTGAGAAACTCGGCTTCAACTCTGCAAGCGTTTCAACTTTAGCTCTTTGAGCCCCAGTAAATCTGAAATTCCACTCACTGTTTGCTCACAGGCAAGCAATTTGGTACAAGCTAATGAAATAACTCAGTTTTTCGCAGACATGTTGTGGGAAAATGAAATTGGAGCCCGCATGGAAATACTTGACACCACTTAGGAAAAGCCAGCCTAGCTCAGAGCGTGCCACTCCAGGCTACGGGACACCAGCCAGGCAGCTCTAGCAGCATTGCAGACCGCAGGTTGCTGAGTTTTCTTCTCTTCCTCCGTTCTTCAGCCCCAGGTGATTTCCATGCCCAAATGATTCCCAGGGACAGGGCAACACAACTGGGCTCAAGATGCAAAAGATGGCATGTCCATCCCCGACTTTTCCCACAGCTTTGCTGCATAACACAACGCTGGGAGAAGGGAAGTCATGGGTAGGCTAGGATAAATTCATTGATGCCTTGGAGGTTGAGAAACTGAACTGTGACAAAAAATTCTGTGTGTCTCAGCGTATTTCAGGGCTGGTGATGGTGATTGTGAGGACCTGGAATTTATTGGGGGGGGGTGGTGGTGTAGTTGTTCATAATCTGATGCTGCCTACCATAAAAGAAGGCTGAAAACTAGACAGTGTAGAGAAGCATCCACACCCTCTCCGTTAGGTATGTGCCTTAACTGAGAGCCAGATCTGCACAGCACCCAGTTTGGGTTCCTATTCTGAATAGCTCTCAGGGAAGCATCCTTCTTCCACAAGAAGCAGAGAGGACCCCAGGCTCCCAGGGAGCTGGGTGAGCAGGCAGTGCGAATATCCCTCCATAGTCTGTATTTGAGGACTAGGGTCTTCATATGCCAGAGTTCTCACCTGCGGTCTACCGTGTCATTACTTACCACAATAGTGGGAACCAAATGAAATATCTTTACCTGTCCACTTCACAGGAGACACTTTAACTGAATACCAAAAGCCAAGGCCAAGTCACAAAGGTGGCTGAACAAGGAACTTGGCAACTTTGGGTTGATGAGGCATTTTAGATTTTTATTTTGTTTTTAAAGCAAAACTTGAAAATAATGTTTGGCACTTTGTAATTCAGCAGTTATTAGCAGGGAGTTCCTTGGCACAAGGCAGAACGCATCTGTTCAGGGAAAAGATCAATAAACCGAAGCAAAACAGGAGACAGGTGGAGTTACAAGCAGGAGAAGTTACAGGAGGCCCACACAGGTGAAGTTCTCCCACTACACTGAAACAGCGTGATCTTCCCTTGCTGCCCCCAGCTATTGCAGCCACGATCTCTCTCCCCCGTCTGCTAGCTCTCCTATCCATCCCTGAGATCCCCTGAGAGGAAGGAGCATCCTAAGCTGCTTTGGCACCCTCATTGCGGCTCCTCATGGTGCCACGTACGAGCTCAAACTCAGAGCCCCACTGCCCTCCTACACCTCCCAGCTGTCCTCTTCCTCGGTTTCATTCACAAAATGCCCCCTCAAATTCCTCTGATCCACATCCCATGTTTTCTTCGCTGCTTCCAAGGATGTGGACACAGAAGGGTACATAACTGGGCATGAAGGGATTTGGGGAAGCCACTGACCAAAGCAATTTGGGAGCCTCCACTGAAAAACACTTAGCGCCCATTCCAGCTGTGTTTTCAGAAGGAGCAGAACCTAACCCAAAATATTTTCAGCACCTTATTTCTAGCCGCAGCAGAGAAGTTTTGGGGAACTTCCACCTCTTCCAATTGTCATGCTTCAGGAATGAGCATACAGGACAAAGAATCAGTGTCGCCACTTGCATTAAATGCTGAAGGGAAAGAGCACGAGGAGCTTGACCAGAGAATTATACACAAAATTTGACGTCTACTGTAAAGGAAAAGAGAAAAGCAAGAACTATTGTTCTTGCACATATTTAGGTGGACGTCTTAATCCTTTCATAAAAAATATTTTCCCAAAATGAAATTCAAACAATTTTATATTTCAGCAAATCACCTTAGACRCATTTAGCTGGATAGAAAGGAAAAAAAAAAGGCTAATAAATGCAACATCAGAAATTTTATTTACAAATATACTGTAATTCAACAACCATTCTCCACTCAGTTTGTGGAGGAAAAAGTGATAGTTACGTTTTCCAAATGGGAAAAGAGAACTCCTCCCCTTAAATGGATTCCACAGAATATTATGCCAACACCACTGAGCAAACAGATTATTCTTTCTATTTAAGTTTCAAAAAAGCACGTAATTTTAGAAACCAGCATATGGAAAGCAAACACATTTGTGTGCATTTAAATGCAGCTTCATATTAACCTAGAGAATTCACTTTCAGTATATGTCAAAAATAAAGACAGCAATTGCAAATATATATTTATATTAGCTATTTCTCTAATGCTCATTTCAAGAGCTTAGAAACAAAATACCCTCTTCATATACCATTGGAAAGTCAACTAGTTGATTATAAGCCTCAAAAATATTTTGAAGTTATTACTGAAAATATACTTATTCTCCCTTGTGCTCTCAGTACTTGAAGCTGAAAAAGTGAAAGCATTTTCCCCAGATATTTCCTTACTGCAATTACTTTCTTATAAATAAAAATAGTTATATGAAGAATACAATGCATTGCTATGAAGACTAGACAAGCAAGAGTTACTCTTAGAAAAAACACACATACACACAATATATATATTTATAGATCTACATCAGCAGCAATCACCTCTTCTTTTATCTGCAACAGTGGTTTCATATCTTCATTTGCTTCACATGGAGGTTGGTTGTCCAGCTGTTAGAGAGACACAGAAGAAATTGTAATTGAAGTCCAGCTACTGAAGAAGCTTAGTGACAAAAATTAAAACTTCCAAGTTAAAACCAGTCAGATAATGGTACTTCCAATACCTATTGAAAATGGTAACACAGACTAAGGTATACATTCTGAATCTAGCAATCCAAATTTAATGAACAATACAAATTTGAGTTTAATCCAATTACAGAACTGCAAGTATTTCAGGCCAAGTAATACTCCACAGAACATGCACCTTACCAAGTTTTTAAGAATTATTTTTAGTATTAGCATAGAGACAGGGTGACAGTTTTTCTAAATTTACCCTTCAATAATCAAACTAAAACTTGCTAAATAACTGTAACAATATTAAAAAAGAACTTTTTTATCCTCTCTCTGCATATATTTGTGGGCATCTGCCAATACACTGGTGTTTTGCTATAATGTTCCAAGTTTAAACCACAAAATTAACATAAAAATGTGCAAAAATATCACTCCATAAAATTACACAGTGAATATTAATAATCCTACAGTTTATCAAACCTTTTAGCCAGTATGTTCACGTTCCAAACTAACRAATAATTAGCCAGGCTGATGTCAAATGCCAACTGCAAACAAAGCAATCCGTGTTACAGACCAGTGCTGTGCTGTCAGTATATTTTCATTGCGGTCATCCCATAGCTGGTTTTTTTATTATTCAAATAGCTCATTTCAATTACTAATCACTAATTTAAATACTTTATTCTGTACCTACAAATTCTTACAATTCCTGATTTACTCGTATCTCATACAATTATGTTTTGAGGTGCCCACTGGCCCAAGTAAATGCAGTCTGAAGGGAAGGGAATAGAACCGTCTCTCACAGATCAACTCTGCTTCTGAAAGGCACTGCTGTGACTTTATGGGCTGTAATGTCGAAGAGAGATCAAATAGCAATTTATCCATGATAAAATTTTTGGTTACTTCCATCACCAAATTCCTGAATACTGTCTTGGCAGGGAAAAATAAAAAAACAGGATTTTTTTTTTCAGTACCAAACTTATCCAACTCATCCAGCAATTTTGCCCCCAAAAGAAAAGAGAAAGATAAAAATAACATGAGCAGGCTCCAGACTGAATCTGCCACACATTTGGGTGCTTCAAATAGGAACACGGTCACTTTGGTGTAGTCTTGTCATCAACAAGGAGATAAATTCTCCGAACACTTAACTCCGAGAGATATGACCCAGTGCTCTGGACCACCTCCAGATGGAAGGGGGTGATTCTCTTCCTCCTTCCACTGATCACAGTGGCATCCTTGCACCTAACATTAGCCTCTGTGAATGCACTGTTAGTGTCAAGGAGAGGTGGGGGGTTTTCTGGTTTTAGCTCAGGCACCACACAATCGTTTCTGTGGTGCAGGCAGCTTTTCCTCTTCCTGGAAGCCAAAAAGAGCCTGAAAACAGCAACAGCATCAGATGCAGAGCTTCTCTTTTTCTGAGCTAGGCTTCTCAGCCAGCGGATGCCCAAGTCCTGCTCAAGTGTTGTAGCATGAGTATCCTGTTCCCTTCGCTGCCTTCTGGTCCACCATGAGAAAAATGTGCTGGGCTCATGAAGAAACGCGGACATGTTTCCCAGGAATTAATTCAGAAGTGCTTTCCCTTAGCTGAATTTTAGCATTCTAGAGAATTCCATATTTGCTACATAAATATAGAGCCATATAAAACTCCCCAAGACTTGTCAAAATTAGGAGGTTGTCTACCATCATCTATGACAGCAGAAAAAACAACTCGATTATTCAAAGCCTTAACATCATGCTCCATTAAATCAGAATTCTGCAAACCATAACAAAGGAAAAAAATTATACTGCACCTTTTAATTAAGATCTGTAAGTAAATCAATTCCTCCTGAACTTGTACCTAAATGAATAACCAATCACAGACCTATAATTCAAATAATAATAGCATCGCAAAAAGAAACCAGCATTTGTGCCACCTGCACAGGATAAACTAATAGCTTTCCAGGTATGCATTAGGATTGAATTAAATACATATTCAGATCACTTTTTTTAAAAACCTAGACATTTTTTCAAAAAGACTTCTCTGTTATCAAGACAAGCCTGTTCAGCAGCTGACAACTCCTTGACACCACTTTCTCAGATCTGTGAAGAAAGCAGGATGACTATACCGCGTTGTCTGCTTGAGGCTGCTTAATAACAAGGTGGCAAAATCAGCTACCAGCAAGTTAAAAGTTAGGAATGACTACCCTACAAAAGACAGAAACTGGCAATCAAACCTTGCTGAACCTATTCTCTAAGATACCAACTTAAAGCTAAACGTGAAAGCTATCGAGTGGCTCAGCTGTGCAAACACTTGAGGTTTTACAGCACAAAGAACAACTACAGTCATGCACACTGCAGTTGGATTGCCTTACTTTTAAATCTGATATAGCAGTTGTTGCAGAAGAGTTTGTTGTTTCGGATCCTAACTTCAGCTCCAGAGCGGGATCCCCCAAGGTCGCATCCACAGGCAACACACTGTATGATAGATGAATCATTAGCAACTCCTTACAAAATATTAAGAAACGAAAATGCTGTTCAAAAGCAGCTTGGATTAAGCTCAACAAAGCTTTAATCATAAACCCACAATCACTAGAAGCAAATGTATAACAATTAGTAGATCAAAATGCAACCAACCCTGAGAAAGTATTATAAGGCGACAACTGGACAACAAATAGCAGAGATACACCAACTAAGCAAACATGGAGCAGACGGTTTTTAGAGGTTAGTTCATTAAATCTAATTTGAACTTCAGTTCTTCTGAAAACTAAAACTGGCTCAACATGAAAAAATTTGTTCTCTAGACAGCAACAGCAATTTTGGCACAGAACACCTGGGTGTGCTACCTGCAGATTTCCATGCGGCACTATACGCTGCTGGTGTCCTCTGCCCTTTGGCACTCAAAGCATCAAATACTCAGGCACTCCCAATTTCCTGGGTTTGCATCACAGAAACAAGTCTTATTTGGAGAGAAGGGGCCGATTTCATTTTTCTTGAATAAACACATGAATAAAGGCCTTGACAGCTTTCATGCTAACATTAAACTATTTAACTATGGTGGCTGAACACATCATCTTTGCTATGAATATGAACCGCCTCTGGAAGGACTGTAACCAAAGCGTAACACTCTCCTTACTGAATTTATGAAGCAAAGTACTCAGCTGACTACAGGACAGATAGTGTGCCTGCTTAAGTAAGTAATGAATCTTTTGGATGGCAGTCTGTTCAACAGCTCGTTAACCTTCAGAAATTGAAAAACAGAAATTTGGTATTTTCATATGTAGGTTAGGAGCTACTGGTGGACTCCCTCACACAGAATACATGTTCTGCAGAAAGGGAATGACGACCAGCCCCCATGGATTACTCCAGTCCCTCCAGCTCAGGCAGCAGGACTAGTAAGAGCTTAGAGTATTACAAGGGATTGACTCAAGGTGATGCATTTGAGCTGGGCACAGAGGGCAACAGAGGGTTCTGTTCTGAACCAGACACAGAAGTCTTTTTCTTAACGCCAATGGAAGAAGCAGGGTCCAACGGCACCTCCAAATCAGTCTAATTCCTCATCTGGTCCTATGGCGGGGGAACTAGGAGTGCTTTTACATCTTTTGCAGGCAGGCACTTATTCTTTCAGCTCTGTGTATGCCCCAAGCTGACTGGAAATCATGTAACTATGTCTTGGTGCTGAGCATGAGCCAATATACCTAGCTTCTGACCAGGGTTGAGTAGCACTAATATACCTAGCTCCTGACCAGGGTTGGTTTGCACCAAACACAGCGTCTGGTTTGGTGCTGGGTTTCATCCTGCCAGTTTGAACACTGACAACATGCCTTTGCCTGGAAAACACCATGTGAACACTGTCTGCTAGGATTAGCTCAGAAGTGATGGATCATCTTAAATGATTCAATTGCCAGGGTCCAGGCTGAGATTTTTTTTTTTTTTTTTTTTTTGAGGACCTAATTTCTCTGGGAGAGGTGGCTCAGCACCTTCTGATTTTTTGCTGACTATTCGAAGAAGGAAGAACTTTGATCTCACAGTCAATGTGTCTGTTTTACTTGTCGGAGTCCTACTTGTCAGCTCTGGCATTTTAAGAAATAGTTCTAGAGCTGAGTGCTAAATGCCTGCAGGTAAGACTGCCTCATGGAAATATGCATGCACCACGCTGTCAAGAGTAGAAGGCAAAGCAGGTGATTAGTAGAGCCCCTGTGAGCGTAACACTGAGTAGCCATGCGTGCTCCTGATTAGTTCCTGTTCCTTTACGATGTGACTCCCAGCTCTCACCTTAAAGCAATGTAAATGATAACAAAGACCAAGAGACTCAATGATCATGGCTGCTCCTTTGCCCAGAACGTTATTACAGTATGAACAGATTTTCTTCCCACTGACTGACCTAGATACAGAATGAAAATCCTTAAAACCAGCTTGAAAAGGTTTAAAAGACAAAGAAAAGTTATCAAAGACTTTTTGAGATTAAAAATAAAAACATAGTGGTAAAAAGTGGACTATTAGGCTGCTTGGGGAAAATAAACTGAAAATTAGTATTATTTACAGTAGATGTGAAAGGTAGGGAAAGCTGAAGTGTTATAATTTAGATCAAAGTTACATAGGAACAAATGAAGAAATTCTGTCACATCCTTGGGAGATACTTCATTGTATAAAAAACCTTCTACAGATAAACATAAAAAGTATATTGTTAAGTTTGGAGACCAAGAACATGGGGTTTGTGCTCCTGCCTTATTTCTTATTTGCAGGGAATTATCCCAAAGGCTAAGTTTTAGCAAGCACCCCTGCCAAGTCCCAGCATCTGCACCTTGTTAGATAACAGAAGGCTAGTCCTGGACATATAATATTATGTTAACTCTTTGAACATAAGCCATACAGAGGTCAGTTTCCATAGATCTACCAAGACATTAGCAAATGGAAGTGAGAACAAGATAAGCAAACATGGTTAAGAAGGTAATTTTCTTACATTATAAAGAATGTAGGAGCTTTAAAAAGAAAAAAAAAAAAAAGTCAATTTATCACAATGTGCCTGAGAGTGTAAGAGCTAGTGAAGCAGTGTCCACACTGTTGTTATATGTAATACGTGTCATTGTGTGGGGATGATTCTCTATAGTCTTATCCCAAGGTATTTTTTAACATGTTTCAAGTACATAAACCAGCAGAGTTATCTACCCTACCACAACTGAATTCCGTTTTTGTTTCAAAATATGTTGCAATTCTTGCTTTCTCCTCCTAGATTAAAACCAACATCCTACTCTGTAATTCTCCAGGGTCACGGGTTATGAGCATTCCTGAGTGCTCCTTGAGATGATATTGACCACATGCCAGGAAAGGGGGAGGAGAGACCAAGATGAGGGCCATAAAGTGTGGGTTTCAGGAATCTTTTGTTAAAACAAACCTAAGAAAATAAATGTCAGAAATGCCATCTGGAGTAGGCTTTTACTAATCATTTTGGTAACCAACACACAGCTTGGAGACTGGAGATTTATTATTCCAGTTCCTTTGTTTTTTTAACCAATGTCAAGCAGTGATGACAAACCTGAGGAATTTTCTGAATGACTGGAGCAGGGAGGTAATACCAGCCCATATTTCCACCATCCCATCCAGCCAGAAAACTCCAGGTACTTTTCAGACTTTTTAATCAACGTTACAGGTGAGAACACTGCTGTAGACCACCATATCTACAAAGTCCGCTCTTTAGTGCAGCCTGACGTTTATACCCTTCCAGCAGAAGGGCACCCGCTCACCTGCTGCGTGTCTGGGACCCTGGCTGGGAAGCAGAGAGGGGAGACTGAGCCCGGGGGGCTGCCTGGGAGATGGAGGGTGCTCTTGCAGAGGTGGCCGCAGGAGGTGCTTTGCTGGAGGAAGGAGTGCACATGTAGGCTCGGTTTGAAGTAGACACTGGGCGACTGAAATCTTGACTAGAGGACAGAGATGAAGAGGAGGCAGACTGGTTCAGCCACGAGTGKTGCCTCCATGAGCTCGTTCTTGAAGAATCAAGATTGTCCAAAGACTCCCCTCTGTAACAGAGGTACACATACAAGTGTAAATGGCAGTATGGCTGGAGCAGAAGAGCTATATTCTGATTCTTTAAAAAAGGAAAACATTATCCTAGCATTTTTAAGATTTTCTAGCATGAATATGCTTGTCTGATCACCCCGAGCAATATTCTTCACATACTGATTTAAAATGTTCGAGCCACAAATTATCCTTTGTGTCCCGTCCTAGTCTCATGGGAAAAAGCAGGCGAGGCRAAAGAGAAGCGGCACTTAACCACTACAGAATAAAGGCAAAACACTCTTCACTGCAGCCTTATCAGGGTGAACCGTATCAAAATCCGCTGTACAGCAACGGACCTCAGATACCAGGTTTGTTTTTGTTTTCTCCAAGGGATACCAGATCGAAATAGCAATCCACCCAGACTGGATAGCATCGTCTAAGTACAAGGTGTTGGCCCAATAGCCAAACACTCTCCTGACTGGTAACTCGGCTCTTTCCTAAGTGACAAATCCAACATTCATACCTTACTTAAAGCAAGAAACAAACTCCAGACCTTCTGACACATTTCTATGTCAAAGAGGTATGCTCCTTAGCTATAATAATCAATTTCCTCAATAAATTGTCATACTGAAATCCTTAAGCACATCCATCAATGACAAGGCACACTATTGATTTCCATTGCTGGTATACCAATTAAGAAATAAGTTATTTATTTACACATCACATCCACATTCTTTACATGTTTTTTTACATTTAATCCCAGCTGTAATACCGCTACTTCCTTCTCTCTATACTGCTATTCAGTTTACCTTATAGCATTTCACAGACTCAATCTGTTTCTGTGCTCTGTAACACAAGCTGAAGTTTAGAATAACCAAACAAAAATATTTGATGAGAGACAAAGTTAATTTTTAACGCGATTCCTACCTCCTCATACTATTGCTGTACAGACTAACGGGCTCTTTATGTATACTGGAACTGCGCTGCCTAATCCAGCTGCTATCCGTATGTAGAGATGTTTTCTTTCTCATTTCCTGAAGGATTTGCTGTCTCTCCAACTCTGCCGCAGACAGGTTGTGCTCCTTCTGAGACTTCTTCTGCAAGTCACCTGCGTTCCAGGACCTCTCCGAATATTTGCTCTGGGTACCTGTTTGGACAACAGGCGCAAACTTCAGCTAGGCACCTTAAGGCACAAAAGCAGTTCTCACACATTCAGTACTCTGGCTATAACTCCAAAAGCAGTCGTTCACCACCACATTCCCAAGTTTCTCCAATTCCTTTTCACAGCGGGGTGACCAGTATTAAACTTGGCAATACACCATTATTATTACAAAATGTTTTATTCATATTTCCATTAATGTATCCTTTAACATGACGTTTAACTTATCTACAAATAGTTATTTCCTTCACTTCCCAAGTATATATATATACACACACACACATTTGTGTATACACACATACGCACACATGTATTTTTAAAAGGGCATGATCTCTTTTAGCGCCACAAGTTGGACTCTTCCTCCAATACATACTGAAGCACGTATAGAATATATAATTAAATGGTGGGATACCTTCTTTCCCTTTAGGAGTTCATATTCTCTTTTTCTGTAAGTTGTCCCTGTTTTCAAGAATTCTCTCCTTATTCAAGGCACTAAACATATTGCTTTATCTTCCTTTAAATAAATATATATATATGTGTGTGTGTGTGTATTAATCTTACAGGGTCTTTCTCTATTATTTGGATGTCAACTAGCCAGTTGAAATGAGATTTATGGTATAGAAGGCCTTTGAAATCTTGGAAGGGGAAACAAACAAGCCATGTTTCTCCAATATGTGTTGACATGTTAGAAGGCAACAATTTTTTATTTCCTAGATTCAGTAACTATTCTTTACAGTAAGACTAATTAAGAAAACGACTCAGCAATAAGTCATTCAATTGAGATTTCAATCCCTTTAAAYACTGCTCTGACTACAGATTTGCTCTTGGTTTTATTGCTATAGATTACCATTATAAAATATTATGGAAGTTTACTTGCTCATTAGTTTCGATGACCAAGCTTTAATGTGTGAAAGCAATGTTGTAAATCTGCAGTATTCCTCTAATACACCACTTACTTTTCTAYGATTACTTGTGATTACTTTTTTTAACCATGTTTTAGACACAGTAATAACTTTTGGGCATTTTCTACTGTAACATATTTATAACTCTGGAGTGGATTTTTTTGTTCGTTTGTTTTATACACTCTCCTCTCAAAAAAGCAGTAACGTAACTAAAGGACAATTCAAGAAAGGCAGCAACGAAGCAGAGTCCAGGAGACAAGCCACTGTGACGGTATCGAGAGCTGACTTCTAGCTGTGTTATTCCTACACTAATAGAAAGACACTCTTAGAAAGAGCAAGCAGTTGTATTAAATACATTATCATCTTGGTAAGTGCAGCTTTTTTTATTGACAAAGTCAACGTATCAAGAGCATATACATCTTTGATGATATACCTACACAATTGGTTTAATCTCATATAAATATCAGTCATCTAAAATTTAGGCATCTAAAATCCATCTGTAATCACTGCTACGGCACTTCAAGAGAGCAGTTAACCATATATGTCCTAGGCTTACATGTTGACTGTATGTATATCCTCTTGCTGTTGAAACTTCATTAAATTTTGGCATAGTATGAATTTGAATTACAATGCAGTTATCAAAAAGCACTTTGACAATTAATTTTCTTAGGACTACTTCTGATACACCTTTTTTAAAAAAAATGCATTTTAAAAATAATGGAAATTAAACAGTACTTACCATTTCTGATTGCGTTGAATTCATTCAGTTCTGAAGTTGACTTGGACTTATTCCTAAGGATACAGAAAACATTCATTTCTCTATCTCAACTAGGAGACCTTGTCACGAACAAAGATCTTATCATTGCAGACCACAGATACACAGCCCCTTTTTTCACCATCTCTCCCGTCAACAACTTATGCTGTACTTTAAAACAAGAGGCAAAAATACCCAAACAAAGACCAATAGGATATTAAGGGGAAAAAAAGATGTCAATAGTTAGATGTCAGTAGGTAATCACCGATTAAAAGTTAAAATTGTGTATTGAAAGTTCCCAGTGCTTCAGGTATAAGGAACTGATCATTGTATTTGCTTCAACAAAAGTATGTAAAAAACCAAAGTCCTTCCCTGTGGAAGCTTTGTGAAGACTACAGTCAGACAGTCAAAGAAGTGGTAACTTTCAAAGCAGGTTTATAAATTATTTAACTTCATGAGAAACTTAAACCACACTTCAGCACCGATACTAGACCGTAAGCAAAACACCTCCTCAAACGCTGCATGCAGATTGTTCTTGGGAAATTTATTATTCACTGATTTGCCCAGCAGCATAATTTTTTAATGAGTTTTCGCCAAGAAATGTCATTCAATATACAGGAAGACAAATGGCAAAAAGCTGGTTTTCTGACTGTACAGAGCAGGAGCTTCAGCAACACCTCTGTGCTGTATTATTAGTCTCAAGTAATACAGCCAGTTTCTTAGTTTAAAATACTTYGGAAAAGAACAGAAATCCTTTGCTGGGTCACAACTCAAAGCTGCTACAGCAACRTGTTTACACGTGCAGCATTGGCTGCATAATAGCGTTTTGAGGGAGTCTTGTCCTTTGTCTGTAAATAAATGATGCATAAACTGCATYGGATTTCTTGTTCCCCCAAGTTCTGATTGTCTGTCCTATGGTGCAGACCTATTTTATTATCTGTTTGAAAAGATGCAACAATTTCACAGTTGCTTGTAGTAAACAGGAGCTCCAAAGAGCAGGTCAGCCTTGCCTGGGATGCTTTTAACACCTGAGTGTCCTCCTCACACATATATCYAAGATGTAAATATTTAGTGCAGCCACCTTCTGAAGTTAGATTTAGATCTTCCATTAGTAACAGATCCATTAGTTGTACCTTGTAAGTTTTGGGGTTCCTCTTAATACAAAACAAACAAACAAACAAAMAACCCAAACCAAACCAAAAAAAAGGTATGCTCAGTCCAACTACAAGAACTGACTAAATATGCTGCAGAGGTGATCTTTCAGAACTACTGTGGGATGCCATCTAAGACAACAGCTTGATACAAAAGTTCTGGATTTAGGTTACTTCAGCATTTTTAAACCATAGCCCAGTTATTACTCAAAGAGCCCAAATCTGCAATGGCTAGTATATTCTATTGAAATAAAAACAAAGCATCCCCCCAAAAACAACAATAAAACCCCCAAACAAACCACTAAGCAAAACAAAATAGAAAATAGCCAAGGTAAGAGAGCATAACTTAACAAGTGGCACATCTACTATCTTCCTGATGAATACGCTCCTGCTGCCTCTTACTTCCCTCCCTGTTTACTCCCTCTTAAGTTGCACAATCCTGATGGGGATGACTGCACCTTAGTTTGTATAGCACATTATGACACAACCACAATATTATCTGAAATTGTTTTCCAGCCAGATAAGTCTAGTACCACCCACACATTTACTTCCTTATAGTTCTGCTTCTCCCAGTAAAATCCTACTGACTGACTAACTGTTGTTTACAGCACAGTGTATAATTTGCCAAAAGTTTGGCTGCTTGTTTTCTCAATATGAAAACATGCCATAAAAACTGCAAAACACAGCAGCAATACAAAGTATACATTTAGCTCCATGGCTAAAGTTTATTGGAAGTTTCAAAGCTTTCTGACACAGAAACGGTGATGTTACAGTCTACAGTGAGATTCAGTATCACACATACCTGTCAGCAAATGACTGGCTAGGTTGCTCCTCAATGGTTTTAGAAACTTCATAACGCTCATAATGCCTATTAAAAAAAAAAAGATACATTGTGTTCATATACGGAAAAAGACATACATAGACATAGACATAAATATTTCCTACTAAAAATATTCAAAACAGGTCCTTAAGGGAGAAAAAGGAAAAAACCCAAACAGTTAAAAGTTCTAAGGAGGCTTAATTTTATCAGTCAGAAACACAGCTAACAAAAGAATGCAGAAAAAGAGAGGTTGTCAGAAAAACTGCCTGAAATTACATGTTTGTAAGTGACAAAGAATCCAAACCTGAGCATGCCAAAATGGTTAATACTTATTGCTGAAGATGTTTCAACCTACCTATCGATTCATTTTCTTATTACCTGTCAATTAGAGGATGGCCAGCTCGATCCTCTATTGTTTTAGATACTTCGTAGCGCTCATAATGTCTAGAAGCAAAATACAGATAAAAGAAAATACATATTAAACAAAAAAACATTTTCTAGAAATTGAAGAAACAGTAGGTATACATAGAGAAAAATGAGAAAGTTCAGATGTGTTAGTTTAGAAATATGAAAATACATGAGAAAAAACCCCCGAAGACTTTTTAAGATGCTGCAAAAATTACAAGTATCAGTAGATGACAGTGACTATCTCATCTGTTTCAAAGCCAGGAGGTAAGCTTTGTCCAAACACAGCAGTTCTCCAGGAGTTACATGTATATTCTAGCAAATTGTGTAGGTGCAGTTGGTAACCCATAAAGAAGCACTCACTAACTTCCACAGACAAAGCTCTTCCAGCTGCCTGTCCCCAACCTCAGTGCTCTTTGTAGCAAGTATCATGCCTTCACAGATGTTTATATAACATTTCAGATTTCAGGTCATATCTTTGGATAGCATCGTAAAGCAAACATTTAACACTAGATATTTTAAATCCCAGTTTCACTGAACTTGTTCCTTTACTATTAAGCAAAGCCGTCCTTGTTTAGCAAAACATATCCTTTGGCACCARCCTCAGAAGCGATGAAATCCCCCGAGACTAAAGCATATATCAAGGATCTAGATATGCAGATGTTGCAGCAGCTTAGTAAGTTACCGCACAAAGTCCTATTATCTTGCAGTTGGGGCAAGTTAAAACTGTAGAGATACCCTGGCTCAGCTGCCAAGAATAACCTGTTCAGCCATTGTAACAACTGTGCCTCTGCTTTGCTCAGCAGGGATCTCAAGCAGCAGTCACTTACAATGAGCTAAAGTAACTCCAGGTCTCACAATCTCCCCTGCAAATACATGCAACTTTATAATCATATTTTCTTCTCCTAGGACTTAACTTGATACCATGCGTTATCTTCAGTCATCTCTTACTACTTATATAAGAAAAGGGGAAAATCCTCAAGAGAAACAGCAAAGCTAGTCATACACAAGGCAGTAAGCTAAATGCACAAGAAATACGGAAAAGTTACTGTTTTAATCTGTTTCAGACAGATTAATCTCCCATGATGCCTGTAATAGTAGTCTGAAAACTTCTGGGCAAGAACATGCACTTGTAAACTAATAGTTGGACCTTTTTTTTTGGTTTTGTTGTTGTTGTTGTTCTAGTTGTTTGKTTTTTTTTAAAAGAACGAGCTGCTGAAGAAGGGAATGGAAGAAACTTTTTCATGCTCAAGAATAAATACACCGACAGTGGGTACTTCTAACAGGCTATGATATCTAAGCTGGTTATCTGTTCATGGTCCCCCTCGTCAACAAATTAACCCAGTAGTGCAATTAAACTTTATTGTTGCACTGTCAAACTAAAATGAGAGAGGAGTCTTGGAAAATCAGTCACACATTTCCTGGAAAAGAGTTAACTTGGTATTTCTTCTGAAAGCACTGTATGTTGAGCCACTGGCTCTCAATTTACAAGTTTATGCAGGGTTCTTACAAAATCTTCACACTAAGTGCTTCAGGTCGTCTTTGATTTGGCTGTAATTACTGTATTTACACTTCCTATTTAAAAAACGAGCTGAAGTAGGTTAATAGAGCACTTGATTCATGGGGGAAGACTTCATCTTATGCCTGATTCTACCTTTAGAAAGAAAGGCTATCCTGGGGTATCTTGCACTGACTGATTAATCTACAGTACGAATCTTATATGAATACACTTATATATTCAGGACATACACACTCCCTTTAGAAATGTATTTGAATTTTTAATGCAGAAGGAAGAGGGGTTACATCCCATCACAAGCACACACCTTTGGTACTGAGGAGTCTCCACTGACACCTCCCTCTGCCTTTCAGCCTGCCGCCTCTGCTCCTCCATCTCTGCCCGCCGCCTCTGCTCCTCAGCATATTGCTGTTCCCYCTCTTTACGTTGTCTCTCAAGCTCCAGTTCTTGGAGTTCCCTTTCTTGCTCAAAACGCAGGGCTGCTTCTTCCTGGATCCTCTGTTCCTCCTGAAGCCTCCTCTTCTCTTCTTCCTCGCCCAGCAAGCGCGCCGCCAGCTTGCTTCCTCCATCTCCTTCTGGCTCCTCAGGAGTATTCGCTTCAGGGCTTGCCCTCCAGCTGGACACAGATGGAGCCCGTGCAGGGACAGACGTTATGTTTAAGGTTAGAACAGTCTGCTCCTGTAGTAAAGGGGAAGGAAAAAAAAAAAAAAAAAAAAAAAAAAAATCATGTTTTTAGGCGAGGGAGCTGTTTTTTAAACAGGTTGCTCTCTCAGAAAAGTTCATTTATTCTTTGAGGGAAGACTGTGTAAAAAGCATTCTGAACACTTTCAATGCAAGACCCAGGGTGTCCTTCGGTTTCATTTTTTGAGTGCCTGCTAGCACATTCTTCTAATGCAAGAGCTTCATTCCACACAGCAGTCTTAGCGAGCACCGTGGGCCGTGTGGCCACAACTATGTGAAACATTCTACTTTCTAAAGTATCACTTACATTTCAAATCATCCCATCCCCACTTAAATTGCCATGGAAAACAAACTCTTCCATGATACCCAGCATTTCTCCCTACTGTTTTGACTTAGAAACCCGAGACCTGCCTAGGAGCATATACAGTAAGATATACGCTGCATGTGTACATCAGACCAATGAATTTCACGTGAATCATCATGTGGAGGAAACCCCCATCCTCCTACCATTTGAAAGTCAAGCCTCAGACCTACCACCCTATGACTCTTCTCTCAGACATGAAAAAAAGGTCTTTCAGTGGTCAAATATGTTTTAATTGCAGAGAACAAATACTGTTTGTCAGTTAAGGACTGCTCCATCCAAACTTCTAATGATAAAAGAACATGAAATGGTTTACATTCTTGTACAGCAAAGTCCTCTAACAGCTCAAAGAGCTTTCTTATTGAAGTCCTAAGCCTTAAATTACAGTCTACTTATTTGTGACTGTACAAACACAACTGATCTAGCTAGGATGCCTGAAGCAGCACTCGCATAGCAATAGACAAGAGATATCTCRGACACCTCCCACACTCAGGAAAAAACCTGTTTATCTTCCCATAAGCAACAGCAACAAAAGTCAGCATCCATCCACAGAAACTACACGCATTCAGTATTTGGAAACACATGATAGCAAATCTGAAGTTGATTTGATATGTAAATTTATCAGAGATAGGATGAACTGGTTGCCAGTAACAAGCCAGGCACTTATGAACATGCCTCATGATGAAGTATTGAAGCAGAATTCCAACAAGTAGCATCAGGAGATAAATACACAGCAAAGGTGACCATTTCATTCTGGTTACAATAATTAATACATGCTGTAACTTTTTGCCAATGTACTTCTGGTGTTAGTTACCTAACCAATCCATAAAGAAAAAAGTCAAATTCAACAGGTCTCAAAACATCCCGTTTACTCTTTCCTTCCCATTTTTGCAACCTCTTTCTACCAAGTCATAGAGAACAACTTATTTTCCAAAATGAGAAGATAAATGACATAACAAAATAAATTATTTGCCTGCTTGCAYGCATCTACTACTAGGGGAAAAAGCCATCATGAAACTAAACAGTCAAAGGTGAAGCCATGTTCATAGCCTACCTCATCAAAATACTTGGAGCTCTCTTTTTCTGCTTCTTGCTTAGCTCGTAGCCATTCTTCCCTCAGTTTCTCTTGTTCCCGTTTGTATTTCTCCTGTTAGGTTAGATTGAAATTAAACACGCAAATAAGAAACATGGTATTTTTTATTTACATTAAAATGTACTACTGGTATTTAATATGTTTTTTAACAGACCAGCGTGGTAAAAACATGCTTGAGCTACAGTAGGACATTAGGTCTGCCATGAGTGAATGAAATCCTGGCTCAAATACAATCCAAAGGAGTTCTGCAATTGATTTCAGAGAATCCAGGCTTATTACACACTAAGTCTCATAACAACTGACCTCACATCTGTTATATTCCCTGTCTTACAGTTCAGTTCCCATTTGAACAAAAATCAGCTATCTAAGGTATTTCTTGAAAGATGGAGTGATTATATTTAACTTGGAATTGGGCACATTAATAYGGTAAATATAAAGTGATCACTAAGTGAAATATGAGGCAGTAATTCRGTTTGAGCAGTAACTCTTGGTCTTTTGGAGGCTTATCTAAACAAAACCAATTTCTGGACCTCCAAATCTGTCCTATGACTGGATTTGGTWTGAAATCAATGTAATGTCTTAAGGCATTACTCAAGGTACACAATAAATGTTTTGCTGGTTTTGTCAGTCACCACTGAGGTCTTGGGAAAAGCAAAATATTTAATGAGTCAAAAGTATTCCTTCTAAGATGTTGGAAATAAGCAAAGAAAGACTTTACTTCCTTTCTCTGTTATTTGAAAATTCATTACTGGGATCATGGGGAAGAGAAAGAACATTATTACTCTGGCCAAATTTACTACTTCAGGACTAAAAAAGGAGAAGCAAAGGAAAGAAAAACGATGGCAGAGGGCTGAGATTGCTCTCAAGAAAGGGGAGCCAAGGTTTWCATTCTTTAAAGCCATCTCTTCAGGCATCAAGTGGAGCACCCAAACCATAACAGAGACCACAAATATGTTTAGGAAGGCACAGCTCTTGCCTTGCGGAGTTCCTAAGCTAAAAGGAACGACAAAAGATAAAATATCCATAAAGCAACAGAGTTGCTAAGCTGTACTTTGACATCGCAGTTTTCTGCTGAATTCACCAAACTTATTAAGAGGGCTTGTGCAAAGTAAATGATGTTCACTGACGCCTCTCCTAGCCAACAGACTTTAGATAACTAACTTTAATTTAATTTGCAGAGATGTGTCTTGTTGAATGTGGTTGAACGGGCTTATGCTTCATTGAGCTGAGGTCTTTGCAGAGATGCGTGCTTGKTTTTTTGTGTTATCCTAAGATGACAAACATTGCCCTTTCCCTTTGCAACACTTCCCTCCACCTCTAGCAACTTAGTTATCAAGGTGGTTTTGCATTAGTAGGTTCAGCTTCTTGACTCACAGAGGTCCTGGGAACCAGGTTGATTTCAACTGATTAGCTGATTGCTACACGACAAGATGCTAGCAGGCATCTAACCATGGCACTGGCTGCCTTCCCTTCACCTCTGAATACAAGGCAGTATTGCTAATTGAAGGTAAAACTCATTCTAGAGACAATTTTCTTAAGGGGAAAAAATAAAACTCATATTCAAAAGTGAAGACTACTGCCCCTTAGGTCTTTGCTTCTCCTTTAAATTCTGTTRCCAGTAAGAGCACACCAGCCTTGTGACGACTGAGCACTTCTGGCTGTAGTGAATACTCATTCTGCATTTGATTTCATGAAGCTCACTAATGCATTGTCCTCTTTTTGCTGAATAATTGCTAAGTGTGTGTAACTGTGCAGCCCAGCAAATGTATCTRAAAGTCCTCTTAGGCCATCAGTAAGAAGAGTTGCAGGAGTCACGTGTTACTTTTCTTCCCTAACAGTTGCTGCACCCAAAGGATTGCCAGCCTACGATCATGAAGATTAATTATACCTGCAATAAACGGTCCTGCTCCTTTTGCCATTTTTCCTGTCGTTTTCGTTCTTCCTCTTGATCCCATACCCGACGACTAGGAGCACTAATGGATGGGACTGGGAGCTAATATAGCACAGAAATGAAATAATATTATCTTCTTCCAGGTAATCACCACTCTACATTTTAAAACATATTTTTTTGAAGTGAGAAATAAAAGCCATTACAAACACTACAGCTTTATAGTGACAAGGACCCTAAATTAGCCTTTTCTTCAAAGGGACAGAAAGCAACCATTCCATTACACATTAGAAAATCTTAGTCAGTACTCTCAGATTTGATCACAATTTTAAAGCAGTATAAAAACCAATAGAAAGCAGTGGAGTTCTTGAAAAGACCAAGATCATACAGCTAATTAGTAGTTTGTAAATAGTACTTACATCAGGCATTGCAGGCTCTGGGCCTCCTGTGA
Source organism: Phoebastria nigripes (assembly GCA_035582835.1). Lineage (NCBI taxonomy): Eukaryota > Metazoa > Chordata > Aves > Procellariiformes > Diomedeidae > Phoebastria > Phoebastria nigripes. Next base: position 45,034 of record JAYKAV010003230.1, read on the forward strand.
GATTTGGAAGACAAAAACCAGAAATCATTAGAACCATGCATACTCACTACTGGAAGACTTGTGTAAATGTGGAAAGTCCGAGCTTCAGACTAATTTTTGCTTCCTTAGTAAGCCATGCTTGCATTTTGCCCTACTGAACTTACTTGAGGTCAGAATTCATTAGGTGCTTTCAACTAATGTGCGCAATTGTTTAAAAGCTTTACATGCTTACAAGTGCCATCAGCAATTGCTTGAATTAGCAGTACATCTCCCACTGTGGCAATACAGAGGTTCTYTGCTACACCTCTCCTATTATTGTTCTGAAACCCAACTGTTTAGCATGACCAGAACGCTGCTCCAGGGTAAAGCAGCTAATTCACATCAAGGGCACTAGGTGAGTAAGAGCAATAGACATCCACAGGCAACYTCTTTACCACAAAACCATGTATTTTCCTTTTCCAACTGTCCTCCTTTCCTACTCCCAAAAGCACATTTGAATTTGGTGAGCGTGTCACCATTCACCACGAACCTTATGCTATTTGAGGCTATCATGCTTGGTCTCAGCTTGTGCCAAGATGATTATTAGAGAGACGTGTATTATGCTAATATATTAAAAGTCGATAAAATGTGGAGAAGCACAAATTTAAGTATAATCCTTTCCCAAGCATCACCACTATTTTTGTTTGTTGCTAGTGTACTTGTTACTTAGCTGTCCAAATTTCAGTTAAAAAAAAATGCGTGAAAGCACCAAGTTGCAACAGTTTTCTGAAGTATGACCACATGAAGTGGAGAAAAGGTCAAATTTAGGATACAAAAGACACCTCATGAGTCACAGACTAGTGTCCAATCTACACATGCACAATTTTGTCTTCATTATCAGATCGCAACAGCCACAGTGACAATAGGACAAACAGACTTGATTTCCTTGCGCCAGGAGATGCTAAAGGGAGGCATAGGCAGCACCTATCTTTGCTCCCCTCTTCTCTCATCCCTGTAAGCTTATGCTGGCCTGTACAGGTTTAGAAAGAAGAATCTTTCATATCATTGTGAAGCTAAAGTGTCAAAAGTTTAAAATGAATGAAACTGTACTGAACGTACACTCTAGAAATACGCCATTCTCCTCAAGCACAAGTTAAATACTTCAGTATTGCTATAAAATTTATTAAAATAAAAACCAAACTTCATAGCCAGCTTTTAAAAAAACCAACAAAACAAAAAACCAACCAACAACAAAATACCACCATATTGCAGATACAATGCAGCAGAAGTATTTAAAAGCAAACAGAACCACAAACACAGATTTATGCTGTGGCACTTCACATATCACTTCTGGAAGAAACAGAAGCCATCACCACTGAAGGCAAAGTCCTGGCTCCACTAAAATCATTGGCAAAWTTCACACTGAACTTCCAGTGGGCCAGAATTTCACTCTTTCAGGCTACAGCAAAACAGCAAGGCATACATAGTCTGAAGACAGCATTAGACATACAACGTTAGTGGAAGTATGTGAGTTGTGACATGCAGAACACCAAAAAGCAACCTACAAAACCAAAATTGAGTGCCTCATTTTTTGCCTTTAAAAGCTAGCATATTCAATTCTAAATTTGTATTGGTCTTCTTGAGATCTTGCGACATCACCACATAGTGGAAAGCCAGCAGCTGCCTTTTTCCACCAATTTAGATGAAAGCACAGAGCTGCGACTCAAGATAAACTCAAATCCAGAGTTAAGTATTTTATCAACAGCTCTTTGAGATCTGCGCTAAGCCTCTGCTGAAATATTCAATGTTATTCTTGTTTTGTAGGTAGTAGCAAACCTGAACAGAGAGTGCTATCCTWCTTACTCCTACCCAGTGAAAAAAAAGTATGAACAACATAGAAGAGATTTAAACAGCTATAGATATAAGAGAACACACAAAGACCCATTACCACAAAGGTAGACCCATGAATTGTAAGAATAACCTGATGACCCTGGGGAAAGAAGGGAAATTAATTATGTTGCTTCATTGTAACTGCAACAAACAATTCTGAAGAGGTACAGTACCCAGCACCAGACTTGTTAGGAAGAGTGTGCAGCAGGAACAATTTCATGGAAGTACATGAAATGTTAGCTCTTTGGTTTACCTTGTTCAAAAAATTGTGACCGTCTTTTTAAGTTTCTCAAAGAAATAGGTTCAGATGCTATTTGAAAAATACAAAGAATACACACAAGTCAATGAGGTGCTGCCTGTTTTTTTTTTTTAAAATGACTATCACCACTGGATAACAAACATTTGTTAGACCTTCAATCTACAGCAACATCACTTCAGAAAAATAAAAAGCTCCTGAAACACAAAGGAAATCTAATCTTTCATAGTAACAAATACAGATTTTAGTAGGTTACATCATATACCGATTAGTGCTTCATTTTATCACTAACAATGTCCAAGTATAACAACAGTACAAGCGTCAAACTTTGACTCAGATTCTCCCTGCCTAATTTAAGCCACCTCGACTGAGATGCCAAATTGGATTGAGGAGCCTAATCACCATTTAAGGTCATCAGAAAGGCATCTCCAGAGGGCAAACGATCTCTTGGGGGAACTCTTTTATAAATTGCCATGCACATTCAAGACAAAATGAAATACCAAGTTCCCATTTAAGGATTACTGTTCCATTAGGAAGTCTACGTACCTGGTTTCTCTCACTGTTCATAGCATCGTAAGTAATTATTATTCATACCAGAACCATCAACATCGTTCTCCAGGAATAAAAGTAAAATAATAATAGTAAAACAACCACTACCCCCAAAACCTCACAACTGAAATGGGGGGGGGGGGCGGGGGGCGGGCGGGAATTAAATACTCTTTACACTCTTCCTGGGCAGTGAAATAAATTGATACTCATACTGATTCAGTCTCCACACAATGCAGTGGCAATTATAATAAATTGTGTGCCTTCTCCTTCTCTTTCACCCCTACCACACAGTGAATTTACAACCACTAATGCCGAGACRGGAGGGTTGTCACTGCTTTGTTGTCAGTTCTCCAACTGCCTAGCACGTCGTGGAAGCAAACTACACCCGGTTTGGATGCAACTAGATCTCTGTGATACCTGTCTAGCTTTCAGTTCATTAAGGTCTCGCTTCACCCACTGTATAAAGCTTGCGATGATTACAGGTTTAGTGTCTGTGCTTGTTCCAAACCCACACAAATAGTGGATGAAAAGCGATGGTAGTTTACCTCTCTGTTCGCTAGAGCCAAGATCTCCTTGCATTCCATTTATCAACTTTGTTTCTGTATCCTGAAAAAATACAAAATAAAGGGCTTAGGTTCATTAGATTTGTGGAAGTTTATCCAATTACACGTCTCCCCTGACAGGAACTGTCTATCATGAAACACTTCAGAACACTTTCCACAGAAAGATACAAAACTATCTAAAACTTCCTGAGTGTATTATATGATAAAACGACTGCAGGCATTTGAGGGGATCAATAACCAGCTGTGAATTGGTGGCTGAAATAAAAACCATTAGTTTGCAAGACAATGCCAGAAGCCAAGATCTTCCTATTTCAGCTCCTTGGCAGGCAGGGAGTTATTTGCAAGTCATTTGAAAGCACATACTCCCTTGTTCTTTGGGGCTGCAACTTTCATTTACACTAATAATGGAGGTAGAAGTCTTTTCTAAAGAATAAACACTCTATAAATTTTAGTTAAATTAGTTAAATTTTAGTTATTTTAGTTAGCCTGCAAATATTTTAATACTTATCACTTAGCAGTGTCCACTCATGAATGGACAGTAGCAAGTCTTTAAAACATCTTATTTACCTTAATAAGTCCATAGCTACATGTCCGTATTTGCAGTATCCTATATGTTCCTTAAGCAATACAAGTAAAAGTAAGATTTCCAAGGTCTTTCCTCCATCCTCCCCCTATCAAGGCGTTACATTTTTACTTTCTTCCTCCCCCCAGATCCCATGACCCTTCAAAAATACACTCACAGAACTTCGAAGGCTGCTGGAGAAATCTCTTTTTGTTGATATGGTGGAAACATTTGAAACGTGTTCTCCAGAAGTTGCATCAATCCATTTATTTTCAGATGTACCTATAATGTTGGTAGCCATACTGGTGAGATTGAGGATTTTATGCCTTACATGTGGCAGGGAAGGCTGGTCTTTGCCCCAGTCTTTTTGGTATGTGGAGGATCAAGAAATTAATGTAGACAGTAATGTCAAAGAACAGAACAAGAGTTAGTGAAAACACATTAAAATAACACAAAAAAGCACATAACAGAAGAGGGAGAGACACAAATCAGGTGGAATTTGTGAAGACAGGAAAAAGGGCTTTTATGAGCAGACCGCCTTCCCCAAAAATGCAAGTGTTAGTCATAAGCCAGGTAAAAGTTTACCAGATGTTTTGCTAATATGGGCTACAGCAGCTCAACATTACAGAGCAATTAGTATTCATTGGAAACTATTTCATTAGCATTAGTAAGGATCGAGAAAATTCTTCCAACTTTACTCACACAAGGTACAATTTGACTCATACACTATCCAGGAAGTGTCATTTTCATGTCCGTGCTCATCAGAAAGCACAGAGGGCAAAAAAAAGGCAGTCTAAACCAACCTAGCAAAACTGATGAGGCAAAGACAAACGATAATCTTCTCTCAGACTCCGTCACTTCTCCCCTCCCACTACCTAAAATTTATTCAATGAGGAGTTCTCCACTAATCTCACGCTTCATTTGTGCTAGTCCCTGTAGAAGTTGTGATTTGTTTCTTGTCTCTTCCTCACCTCACTATCTTTTTCCCTACTTGCCGGTAACTTATTCTACCTAGCTTCCCACTACAAGAATGTTTTGTATTTATACTGTGAAAGAAGTCATTGGTCACACTTCCAACTCTGGAAAAATTCTTTTGGGACTTTGAAAGGGTATCCTGATTAAACCCATGGCAAGTCTAGAGATGCTACAAGGCCTTCAACCAGGATGGAAACCCTCACTAGCCAGAATAGGTAGTACCACTCTGGAGAGATTACAGCATCACAATATTTGGGCCAATGGCCAAAATCATAGCACAGAGGTGCTACATCACCCACAAGCTCATACGCCACCTGAAACACTCCCTGAAGAAAGGAACACAAGATCCTCCTTCCCTGAAGAAAGGCAGCTGCTGATTGAGACAGAGAGGCTCTAAAAACTACTATCCTCTAGAGACCAGCCCCTCTTCATTTTTGTGGTACAGCAGGAAAGAAAATGTTACATTCCCTTGTGTGGTGGTTGCACACTTTTTTACCTGTGCATCCTCTCAGAAACAGGCCAGAGCACAAGAGAGAGGTGAGTAGTTCAATGCTTTGCAGACTTGCTTGTCAAGACATTTCTAATGCACAAGTAGTTAAAAAAAGCCAAGTTGTGTTAAAATGCAACAGACATGCCAGCAAACTACTTAGCTTAGATACGTACTACTACTGTAAGGCTAAGAAGGACTGTCAGCTGTCAGGTACAGCAGAGACAAAGCTTATTTGCCTTACAGAGCATACTGTATCTGCCTGATGAAACAACTCACCATTCTTTCCATATCGTCTGACATCCATGACCAGGTTTCCAGTTTCTAGAGCTCTGCCGATGGCTTCTTCCCACTGACTGTAGTCCATACATGAAACCTTTGTGCCGTTGATAGCAAGGATCTCATCATCCACATGCAGCTGACAAAGTGCTGCAGGGCTACCTGCAGAAAACGGAAGAAAAATAAAATTATGTCTCCATTCACAATTATTTTTTTACCACGGTTGTGATTGGGGGTGGGCAAGGGAAATCAGTCAAAGAAATGCTTATTGGTGGATATTCAGAAAGTCTTTGAAAAATCTACTACACTGTAATGTAAGGTCAGTAAACTCAGTTAACATCAAAGTAGGGTTTCAATTTGAAACTTATGAAAACGACAAAGAACATCAGTCTTTTGGACTTGCAAGCGTTCACATTCTGGCTAGCCCATTTAATAAACAACCTCTGGGCCCACTCTTGCCTTCACTAACTCACCTTTATAATCTGCAACAGTGAGAGAGAGGCAGCACCACAGTGTCTGTAGCCAACAATTAGCTAAAATTCAGCCAATGTTTGGGTAATCCTCTTATTTGCCAAAACAAAACAAAACAACCAACCAACCAAAAACAAACCAGCCTCCACTTTGTTAATTCCAGCAGAAGCTGGCTTTCTCATATTCTTATTTACGTTTTCTGGGCTCTACTGACAAGAACATGCTGCTTTATTGCTTTGCTAAAATAGTTTGTTAGCTCTGAATTGACTGGTAATTGGACCCAAGATATTGCTGGGTGCTGTCCCATTAGACTTCTCTGGATTCTACTTACTTTGTCAAGTAAGAGCAAATTTTATTGCAGCTTGGACTTTGAATTCTACTGATACTTTGCAAGACAGGCTGCACTTTATACTCTTTTTCATCTACTACTAAACATTGGCAAGTGATCTCACTAGCCTAAGGACAGAGAGCATACAGGACCAGTTAATAAACTTTCTTCTATTTAATTCAGAAAATGGATGAGCTGAGAAACTCAGACTTGCCTAGGTAAGATTTTATGAATTACATCTGAACAGTTCTTCCATTAACAATTATTCCCTTAACAGAACATAAAATGGCAAAGCTAAGTGAAAACGTAGTTAAAGATTGCACAATAAATCCTCACGTTAATAAAATAAAACGAATTTGAACTACACAACGGAAGCGTTTTCCAAAGTAAGTAGTGAAATCCACACATCACGTTTAAAATATACCAAGAACAATGCTACGTTACACTATCAGAAACAAATGTGGACAAGCATGACAGAAGAATTTAGACACTGTAACCTTCATCCCAACCTTCTTCTGACTCACTAGTAAAATGCTGCTAGAAGTCTGGATCATGCACTAAGGATTCAAATAGCTTTTAATATTCCTGGCACCCCAGGAAGTTAAGAAATGAAGAAATGTTACATTTCCTAATATTGCATCAAACAGCGATCCATCATAGTTCACTAAAAAGCAACAGTAACTATTATGTTAGAAGAGCATAGCTCCACATTCTATTTTTCTGCATTCTTCTTAAAGTATGGACTAAAAACTCCATTAGCAGTTATCAGTAAAATTTTCAAAACACACCAATTACTTTTAAGCAATATTACAGAAGAAAAGGTAGGGTTTTCATTTGAAGGAAGAAAACATGGGAGATAAACTGGAAAAAATGTGCATCTCCATAGAGCCAGGAAGATTTAGTGGAATTCTTTTAGTGGAAAAGAATTAATGGATTTTCAAATCTATTAATGGAAGGTTCTATTAAGGATACTATTGAAGATACTACCACTGAAGTTACTATTTTCAACATCATCATATAACATTTGGAATTGTGTCTGATTTCAAAATCTAAGATCTTTAGTACCATATAGTTTGACTAGAGGTAGACTGAACTTTATGCTCATGGTACAAGGAATGCTTTAGGCTCAAGGAAAGACACCAGAACTGATAATTTCCCTGTTCTGTGTTGTGACAGAACGAGCCCTAGGAACCAAAAAAGGTGGTGTTCATTTTACTCAGATAATTTGATTTGGATGAGACCCAGTTCAGAGGCGAGAACAGTACCTCAGCTCAGTTACGGTAAGCACGTGAGGGAAAAAGTGGGTTACCAATTCAGGTTTTAGGAAAGGAAGGAAATTTAAGATTGCATAGTTCCTCCTATAATATCACCAGAAAAACACATCCAGACCACACAGATTTGAAGGAATAGCAGAAGTCTCTAGATTGCAAGCGTAGACCTAACACAGCCAGGACAACTTACACCACTCAATTTTTGGCACGTAGCTTTGCCAGCTGCTCTTCCTTTACTGCCTCTACAGTTTGTGAACAGAAGAGCTTCTCAAGAGTGGAAACCAGGGCTTCTGCTCTGATACACCTCCAGAGAAGTCTACAGAAACTAGCTGGCAATTCAGGTGACAAAAATGTATGGTGCCAGTTGCCTTTCTCTGTCCAGTTCCTCAAAGACTATAGTATTTACTGATAATTTCTTTATACCTATATATCCTCTCTATATAGAGGATTTAGTTTACATTAGATAAAATAGGTATTGCTGTTTTTCATAGATTTCCCTGAAGGTAAAAGATTTTTCTTTCTTACTACCCCCCAATGAAAACAAAACAAATCAAATTCACTCATTTTCCATGCGTGTTTAGTTATCTCTAACCTATCCCCATCTGTTGTTATTACAACAGATAAATACCAGCTCAGAGTCATACAAAAAAATCAAAGCTTGAAGCAAGTGGGTCAAATTTACTTTGTCTTACATGCCTGTAAGTGTTTGATTGCAGACATGTGCACTCCTACATCAACACCATCTAAAAAAATGATTGCAAATAGGGTGGGCGAAAGGGAAAGGACCGAAACAATAAAGATTGTATCGCATCGGCGAAGCTGGCAGAATAATGTCTAGATTAATGACTTTAAGGCTTTCTGTTTACCTAATTTTTAGCATAAATGTTGAAAATTCCTGTAAAAAATGAGCACTATCTTCTTTTATATGTAGTAAATGGGTCTCACCGAAACATGTGTTACAAGCTTAACTTTTATTAAGCTTTTTGATAACACTTATAAGAAGTTAATTTTGCTTACCAAGTAGTTCTCATAACAATTTTTTGAAGGAAAAGCATATGTAGAATACAGAGTCATTTATAAGTAGTAAAAAGACAAATGCAGATTATCACCTGAAGAAAATCATATAGCTAGTTAGGATGACAAGTATGTCAAGACAATCAGAGAAAGTCTTCCTGGAAGCTATTTCTGGTCTCACAAAGGAGAAAAAGGTGACTGGGAACAGTTGGTACGGATTTGCCAAGCCTAAATCACGCTTGATCAACCGCGTTGTCTTCAATGATGAAATGACTAGATCTGTGGATGAAGGGAGAGTGGTGGATACCATCCACCTTGTCTTTAATAAGGCTTTTGACATAATCTTCCACAGTATCCTGGTATCAAAGTTGGGATGGTATTGTCTACAGGGCAGAACGACCAGATGGGTGAAAAACTGGCTGGGCTGTCAGGCTCTATGGGTAGCGGTTAATGGTTCATATTCAGCCCAGAGGCTGGTTACAAGTGGAGCTCCCCAGGGATGTATCCTGGGACCCGTCCTCTCTAACACGTTCACCAATAACCAGGAGGAGGAATCGAAACACAACCTCAAGTTTGCAAACCACGCCAAAAGGGAGAGGGTGGCTGACACACTGGAGGGCAGGGCTGCCGTTCAGAACAAGAACCTGACATTCAACAAGGGCAAATGCAGAGTCCTGCTCCTGGGATGGACTAACCTCAGTGATGGTACAGGCTGGGGGCTGATGGACTGTAGAGCAGGGCTGGTGGGACCCTGACAGCAGTGGTGGGGCTATATGAACACTAGCATGACCAGCAGATTGGGGGAAGTGACTACCCCATTCACTCAGCCCTTGTTATGCCACATCGACAACACTGTGTCCAGTTTTGGTGTCCCACTGTAAGAGAGACATCAATAAACTGGGGCAAGTTTCATGGGAGGCCACTGGGATGGTCAGGGCTGGAGCACTTGCCCTGGGAGGAGAGGCTGAGGAGTATGGGCTTGTTCAGCCTGGAGAAGAGAGGCTGCAGGGGGACCTAACAGCAGTCCCCCCAATACCTATCAAGAGGTCACTGAGAAGGGAAAGCCTGCTCTTTATTGAAATTCATGGCAGGAGAACACAGCACAGGGGTTATAAACTGAGACAAAGGTCACTCTGACTGGATATGCGGGGAGAATTTTCTCTGAGAGGATCATTATGCAATGCCCAGAGAGGCTGTGCAGTTTCCGTCCTTGGAGGGTCTCAAACCCACCTGGGTAAGGCCCTAGGCAACCTGGTCTGAATTCAGTCTTGACACTTTTTTGAGCAGGGGTTTGCTCTAGGTGATCTTCCAAGGTCCCTTCCAACCTGAATTATCCTATGACTTATCCTTAAAAACAGGAAACGCAACATTCAGAAGCTGAAAGCGCATCTTACTCCTTCAACGGGCTATCCACCTCTTTCATCCTTCTTTACTTTAAAGGAAGCTACAGCTTTTGAATAAGGATACAACATGAGTCAATTGTTGAAAAAAAGTTGTTAAGCATGTGCTATAAAGAAGAATACCAAGATACAGTCCATTCTCCATTCAATCTTTATACTTTGCACCCTTCTTTGCAAGAATGGTAATAAAGCATAACCAAGATAACAGCCACAAGGCCTTCATCTTCTCCTTGCCTACAGAGTTGGGGATAGAGCCCACGTGGACCTTTGTGAATGACCAGCAGGAACATTCACTACCCTCATGTTTCTCATTTACCGCTGGCAGCGCAAAGACACAGTCCTCTGCCTCCAAGTACCAAAATTAAACCAGAAGCCTAGCAGCAGGGAAAGCAAATGGAAAGTTATTCTTCATGCAAAGCGAATACTAACGGTTACAATCTAATTATAAGAAGTACCCAGCTATAGTGAAGAGGGGTCTAAAAATTGAATTTGAAATGAGGGGAAAAAAAAAAATTGAAAAAAAAAATTGGGAAAAAAAAAAAAAATCAAGGCTGCTCAGTAAGTGCTGTTAAATGGTATTTTTTCCTCTCTGGAAAGCATAATGAAGGGCTAACTAAATGAAAAGTTTCCAGTTATTTCTCCTTTCTCAGGATGATCTTGTGTTAGCTGGAAGAAAGGGCACAATTCAATATTCCTCAAGTATTACTGGCAAATGGGAAAGATCACTGTTCAGAAAACAAGCATTACATGTGATTTGCTTGGTTTTTTTGTTGTGTTTTGTTGCATTTTTTTAAATTAAGAAAACTGAGCTTGTTCCCTGCAGGAGACTACTAAAGCTTAGAAATAAACTTTATGTATGTTTCATTTCAAGACAAAAATGTTTGCTTTTCCGCAGTATTAACACATCTGAAAAAAAACGCACTGGAAATCAATTTAGAAGTTGCAACTGCTTAAAAATATTAACTGTCTGCAAAATTCAACATGACTAAGAAAGGGATAACTGAAATAAAAATACTAACTCCTAACTAAGTTTCCTCTGCATGTATTTACAAACCATATGAAGCGAAATCTTTTAAACTTAGCTGAAAGGAACAATCTGGATATTAGAAGTCTGTATGTTGCCCTTACTACTGTTCTGTAAGGGGCTTGGTGAATGTTTGAGTAATCACGTTTATGCCTTTTCAGTGGTTATAGAAATGTCCTTGATTAGGAAAATATGTTTTGGTATTTCTAAATTCAATCCGTTTCAAGAGATGAGGATTCACAGAAATACATTCGCAAACTAAATATTGATTTTTCAATTCTCCACCTGATTTTTAAAAATAGCTGCAGCATTCTTAACAGCAAACGCCTTAATTTAGAAGCCTCTGCAAACGAAACATAAGAACAAAAATTTGTGCAGTTAATACACATTTACCTTCTTCAACTGTCTGTACAAAGGTCCCTGAAGAACTCCAATTTGTTGTAAACCCAAAGCTGCGACTGTGGCCAGGTCTCTGGTTCATACTGATTCTCATTTCACTGTACTGTTCCTGAAAAATAAAACATGACACTACGGTATCTGGTATCACAGGAATCTAAATGAGGGAAAGTTTATCCTCTAAATAAGTGAAGCTGCTCACAATGTGCACTTTAATCATCTATTATTAGCATCATAGACAAAGGAAACAGTATTGAAGTCAGTTAACTAACTCATTTGTTTTTTATTCAAACAGGTACGTTTTCTTTTTACATTTATATTTTCTCTACACATATATTTAGCTGTGCGTTTCTCTTACTTTAAATGTTTTGTAACACAATGCTACAAAATGTAAGAAATTTGAGGAAACTAAACCCCTAAATGGGTCTTCATGTGTAGTCTTGTGAATTTGTGGAACACACTGCCTCCTGAGAGAACATCAGTCAAAGAAAGATGTGAAAAAGCTACATAACAGTAATTCATCTTATTTTTTTTCTTGCACATCCTACAGTGGGCATCATCAGTTTCCTTTAGGCTCAATGCTGCAACTAGGTTTACTTGGGTGAACAATCATCTTTCTAATTGCTTGCTGTGGATTTTGTAATGGAGGCCTTAGATAATAAAGCTAATCCCAGCATTAGCTAGAATCCAGATCTTCCATTCTAGTGCACTTTCAAGATGCTTTCAAAATCAGAAGCAAAACCTAACATTACCATTTTAAACTACAGAAATATTTGATTGGGAAAACGTTTTGGAACACTTGCTTTAAATCCCATGCTATATTATGAACATGTGTTGCATACATTAACATTTTAATGTGAACTCATTAAAAAACATTAAAATACCCAAATGCATGCTATTTACTTCATTATCATGAAACTGACATTGTTATAAAAGGAAAAAAAAGGTTAGACTTTTTCTGTCAAACACTATTAAAATAGATCTATTCCAGCAACGCGTACATGGAGGAGACCCCCGCATGTGTGCTAGATTTGGTGTACTAAGTGTACACCCACATTTTGGTTGCCTAGCGAACCAGCTTTCCTGAAGGGTGGGATTCATTTTCCTTAACTTAAAATATTTAGAAGTCTAGGTATCTAAGCCAATTCCCCAAAGCTCCGATGTTGGTAGGATGCAACAGGCAGATGCACAAGCAGATGTGGTTAGCCAGAGTCTCCGGGCAGGACGCAGCCAGAGGAGGCTTCAGCAGTGCCCGACGCTGGGTGCAGAAGACAACAACATTGCAAGGCAACATCCTGAGGTTTTGCCTCGTGTTACAGGAATGTTCCTGGCAAAACACTCCCCRTTACAGCCCAGAGTAGAAATTAAGTCCCTTCCTCAAAACACAGCTACTAGCTTGCAAATGCTCCCATACAACCCAAGTCCTTAGGTGAGTAAGAGCACATTAAAAGTGAATCTACTAATAGACAGGTTAGCACACTGGGCTAGAGCACATATAAAGCTTTTGAATTTGAGCGTGTTCCTGGAAATTACTGTTGTTATTTTTATTTCCACCATCCCAACCCGGCTCTTCTTCAAACCTACCTCTTGTCAGGAGTAATGCAACTTTGTACACTGAACTTCATCATTTGGACAGGTCATCTCCAAAACACTTAGTACTCCACAAACCTGGTGTTATTGCCCTGATGACTACTGAACTGTATCAGTCTCTCAACTCTGGTAATGATTTACAAACATGCCAAATGGAACTTGCATTCCTTAAGTTATAGCTTGTTTGAGACACAACACAAGCCTTTTTTTTTTTTTTAATTTTTTAAAAAATTTTTTATTTAAAAACCACACATTACCCATTTGCAGGAAGGACAATTTATAATCTTGTGACTAATGACAGGAAGAAAAAATATGCACCTAGTACCTTTTGTTCTCATTTGGCTCGCTTAAAGTGATACTAAGAACCCATATCTAATCTATGTTTTCACTGATTAGAACAGCAATTCCTCTGCTGTTTTTGCTACAACACAGAAAAAAAAAAAATGATCATGATCTCTTTCCTTATACAACAATCACAGTTTCAAAAAATCATGATAATTTCATTGCAATGGCCAAGGGGTATCAGGAGTATTAAACTGAAATGTGTTCCTTTTCCACAAGTGATTAGGAAGAAGAATGGTTCCAAGTGGCCGAATTTATAAAAAGCTGGTGTGGGAAGTGATTTCATAAATCAGCACCCAAGGTCTTATGATCGTCACCCAAGCAACTGGCACAATTAACTTTTACAGCAGCATCAGGAATGCAAAGTATTCATCTCTAATCTGTCAAGGGGTATAAACCACATCATTAGATATTACAGAAAGGTATTGACAATTAAAGCTATTGCTGGTCATATTTTACATGTGAAACGTGATCAGTTGGAGGAAACAGCACTTGAAGATACATATTCCAAAAAAACACTGAAAGACCCAACTCCTGGATAAGCACATACACAAAGAGATGATGATTTGCTTTAAAATTCATTAATGTGAACATTAATTAGATTAATTTCAAGTAAATAACTATTTAAAAAAAGAAAAGGGGGGGGGCTCAAGCCACAACAGATGGAAAAAAGGATAGTATGATACTAATGTTTAAGGCTTGCCTTTGAAAAGCTGATCTTCATTTTCCACCACCAGTTTAAAAGTGCAAATGAATGCTACGGCAGCTCAGATCATTCATCTAACTGACATACCTGACTCTGCGCACAATGTGCTAATTTGAAGAATAACAAAAACTTTGCAAGCATCAAACAATATTTAGAATAACTATTTTGAATTAGAATGACAAATAAAATTAAGCACAGGACATATAAAGGGTAGGGAAAAATGCAGCAAGAGAACCAATTATTTTCCTTCCAAATATTCTCTTTCCCCTGAATTAAATCAAAGGAAATAGTAGTTTTCTGAGCTGTTTTCTTACTACCAAAAAATACTTGCATTAGATGCAATTTTATTTATTTTTTCTTTTACTCTGCTGTAGCATTCAGTTACACTAAGGAATCACATTATTTCCACACTTACCAGGGATTTTGAATCCTCAGGGTCTGTCAGACTCACATTTTCTGCAGAAGATGCAAGTGAAAGAGAATCAGGAGGAGAGCAATACTCTGGTTTAAGAATACTGCTTCCAGCATCTTGGTCTTGGGATTTTACAGGTAATGCCAAACTAGGAGGAGGTGTTGACTGAACACCTTCTTTCTCCTCCTCCTCCTCCTCACCTCTGCTTCTGAATGCACTAGCGGAGAGGGGGTGTGCAGAGTCTGGTTGTGAAAATGAACTGCTAGTGAACAAAGTTTGAGTTCTTTTAGCTTTTTCTACTTCTCCGTTGTATTTCTGGGTATCATCCATCTAGGACAAAAATGACAGTTTGGTAAATATGTGCTTTAAAAAAAATCCCTAATCTTTCAGCAACCTAAATATTTAACAAAAAMCCCTCTCCCTTTCGTGCAAATTCTGGTTACTGTACCCCTTACAAATTACCCACTTTAAAGAAGAGCAACATTTTTTTTCTCTTGAAGTGCTTGCAGAATAATAGCCCAGACTTTTTAAGATAAACTTGTTAAAATCGTCTGCTTAGAACGATTTGCATTCCTACCATTTTTTAAATTGAGACAAATAGGGATTTAGGAGAAAGCTATGAAAATCAACATAGTAATCAGGAGAGAGGGGAAAAAAAAATTCTGTGTTTCATTGCTTTACTGAGCAGGCAAATTCTAGGCTAGCATAAAATTTCAATTTCAACAAAGTCAGCAGAGCAGAGGAGACTTATATCACCTGAAAAATTTGTCTTTAATACTTAATTATGTTAACTTAGCTTCAGACAATTACATCCGACAAAGGCAGGTTTTTTAATAAGGAACACTAAGGAGACTTACTACAAGTAATAAAAAGATTATTCTACCAAATATATTTATCAGCCTTATTTCTAGTAGYGCCTTTAAGTACAGAAACATGAGTAAACATCTAAAGCCACGACGGAATTGGCTGCTCTATTAACTCAGCCTTCATCAAACAGCAGACGATTTTTTAAAAAACAATGAATGTTAAAACTCTCCTGTTCCCCCAGCTATCCAAGACCCCAACATCTACAAACTTTGGGAACGAAGCGGAATTTTACCGTGAACGACCGTGGAAGTGACGAGATTCCTCTTGAGTGGACACCAAAAGGTCTTGGTGTAACCACAGATGTTAACCTAGAGGTATCAGTTTTCTGGTAACTTCTCGGGAGAGAAGCTGAAACCTGAGCTGACCCAGTTTGAGCATTCACTGAGTAGCGGGTAGACAAAAGAGCTGAGCTCTGCTCCTCTGCCAGGCTCTTTGGCAGAGCGGGAGCTTCACGAGCGGCTGAGCTCTCCGGCAGGTTCTCCTTGCGTGGTTGTGCGGCATACGCCCTTTTGCTGTCCTTAGTGCTGTAGGAGCTATCTTCTTCCAAAAGGTTATCTTTTGCTGCTGACCGTGTCGAAGGTGCTTTTTCTTCACTAAACACATCGTCATTCAGTGAATACGTCCATCTGCGTTCATGTTTTCGCTGCCCGTAGGAGTCTTGATCTCTGTCCTCCCTGTGGGGACAGAGCATGTTAAAATGCCAGACAAAGTGACCTGACAAACAGGTGGGCCCTTTCGACTACTGAATGTTCAAGGCAGAGCATAAACCAAGAAACACGTCTCCAGTAAATGAAAATGAATGGCATAATTTAAAAATATTAGTATTTTAATGTACTTTAAAATCTACCTTCTTCCCCCTCCTCCCCATTTCAACACTCCCAGAACACTCCGGCATACTACTGTCACATTATCAGGCTGCCACCATGACAGAAATCTCTTTGCCAAGAAAATGATACAGCTATTCAAGTTATATATCCTCAGAAATTCAGATTTTATTGAGGAAAGAATGGGAAGAAGGTAGTCCCATAACACTGCCTGAACTGTATAGCTCTGCTGATGTCTCTGCTCTATGAAAACTCTATACTGAGCTTTAGATAACAAAGTAAGATGGTGTCCTGAAGTTCAGATTATTTTTTTTTCTGCTATTCATCCCTGTCATAAAGGAACAACCACCACAGAGATAATCTTTATCACATCCTTTTTAAGATTCTGAAGACACTGGACATTGAATACAATTAGCATCTGTATTTTTATTCAAGAGACTAATTTTGTCCTCACAAATAAGTAAAAAAATACAGAAACTCAAAACATTCTGTTTTAAGACTTATTTAAATTTCTTTTACGAATACCTGCCATGTGCATATTCCCTTCATCTCAGCCATACATAAAACCTGTCACCAGTAGAAATGGTACTGTGCTACTCAGTTTACACTTTTTACTCTTCAGAGAGAATTCTGTTCTGTAAATACCCAGAGGAACAATTGGGGATAGAGGGGAAATCAAGTAAAAGTTTACAGCTCTGTGATATACATTAAAATTCTGGCTATATTTATCCACAGTGGCTAAAAGAATAGCAAATGCAGTGGTAGAGGAAAGAGAAATAGTTAAGCCGATCCAAGAATAAAACAGGCAATTATCCAGTTCAACACTATTGTTTTAACCTCTTTAAAGTGGATGCAAATACTGACTTCTCAATACATTTATTTATGGATAGCAGAGTAAAACAACATTTATAGAGCAAAACTGTTTAACATTCCATGAAAACAATGCATTAGCGGATGATATTCTGCCCTTCAATTGCCTAGATTTCAACACTATAATTTGCAACTAAAATTGCTGAGATCTCTGCAGAATCAATTGCAACTTGCCAGTAAAAGCTGCTCGAGGATTCAAGGGAATAAAAATGCTCAGGTTTAAGTTCTTCAACATAATACTCCCATTAGGGTCATTACCTCTCCTGCTGCATTTCTTTCAGTGACTTGGTACTCCTTTCAGACACCTCAGAGGCTCTCCTTTCTATTTCTTCTCTCTCTTCCTTTTTCTTTTGCAGTTCGGAAGTGAAGCTCTTCCTACGATTCTTCCATTTTGCTAGATCCTATAAGAATAACATGAATGTATACAATCAGATTTTCTCAAGACCTCATAAATCTACAGAGGCATCCCATCACAAGCTACCTACTGCCCCGGTTTTATTTGCATGTCTGCATCGTGGCCACATTTTCATGCACTCTCCCCCTAAATGATAAAGGGGTTCTCATATTTCAGTTAGGGTTACAGGCTCACCGCCTGTTAAAATTAACAATTGTAATTACTGGACAACAAGTGGAAAAGTACATAGAATCACAGAATCATTACGGTTGGAAAAGACCTCTAAGGATCGAGTCCAACCGTCAACCCAACACCACCATGCCCACTAAACCATGTCCCTAAGCGCCTCATCTACACGTCTTTTAAATACTTCCAGGGATGGTGACTCAACCACTTCCCTGGGCAGCCTGTTCCAATGTTTAACCACTCTTCCAGTAACGAAATTTTTCCTAATGTCCAATCTACATGTTTTGCCCCTTTTTTTCCCCCACTTAACATTTGCAATTTTATTCTAGAATACTTCACC
The DNA here is from genome assembly GCA_035582835.1 of Phoebastria nigripes. Classification (NCBI taxonomy): domain Eukaryota; kingdom Metazoa; phylum Chordata; class Aves; order Procellariiformes; family Diomedeidae; genus Phoebastria; species Phoebastria nigripes. The sequence goes on from JAYKAV010003230.1 coordinate 62,988, forward strand.
CAATGACACATAGTTGAAAACTAATGCAAATGCCATCCATATTTCTTCGTTGTAGGCTTTGGAGTTTGGGATTTTTTTTTTTTTTCCAAATCACTACTATATTACACTGATACATTAGTTTGAGAGTAAACATGCCTTAAATTCTAAATTGAAAACATATACTTCTATATTTTCTTCATTTCTGTAAAACCACAACATGAATTGGCAATATTCTCCATGAAATACCAGAGCTGAGTTAAGGGAAGTACTGAATATTAGAACTGAGGCAGCTGAGATGCATTAAACAAACAACTATGAACTTCTTGCTTGGTGCTCTGTTCCTAATTTCAGCTTCTTGTTGGTAACCATTGTCAAGCAGAGATTTTAATAAAAAAGAAAAGGTTTTCAGATACCCTTATGAAGCTGTGCAAAGCTACTACATCAGTTTACAAGCTGGATTTAAGACAGAATTATTAGGGGATAGGAGCCTCAAGAATTTGCACAAGGTAGTATTATTTCCCTCCCTTCTCCCAGAGGATCAAATACTCAGACATTCCAATCGTTTCACAAAAGAAGTATTCACAAATTTCAGATAATGCATGAAACTGTGCCCTAACTTTTCTTTATGTCCACAGAAATCAAGCCTGAAGGCTTTATTACAATACATACAAGTCTTATCCTGAAGCATTAATCAGATACTTATGATGATATTTAAAATAATTTCAGTTCTGCATTAAACAGACATCCCCAAAACCACTAGTAGTTGCATGAGACGGATCATTTTAGAAGACAGCCCCATAAGTTGCTGCACACATGCCAAAGCCTGTTTTCTAGGGACACTGAAGGTAGGTGGCACCCCGCTCTTCAGCAGGACACGTGAGGAGGGGTGAAAAGGAGTACTTACTTCTTGCCACTTTAGATCTTGTTCTTGTAACTGTTCTTTTATCCTTTGTAGCTCTTCGTAACGGATTTTGCGCAATGACTGCAGCTCCTCTGCGCTGACATCATTCAAAGATTTACTCCTAGAAAGAAAAAGAGTACTCGGCTTTATCACATCTTAGCCATCATTTATGCAAGCGAAACCTTTGAGAGAGAGAGATTTATATTAGTACAACTGAGCACTCTTGAGTGTTATTTCAAATAGAGCAGGAAACACACGGGGCAGCTGAACGAACAAGGCTGGGACATGCTCTAGTGCCAGCACTCAAGTCAGTAGTTGCATATTTGAGCAAATAAAGCCCCAGAATCACCTCCCGTTCTTTCCTTCCTTAGGCTAATCATAAAATCAAGTCAGTTATTGATGCACATTTCTAAAAGATAGAAGTCATTCACTGCTAAATGCTCAGTTCATGCATGCCATGGGCCCCACTAGCCTATGTTACTCCTCCCCAAGCCTCCCTGATGCTTTCCATCCAAGTCAGGGTGGCTAACACAGCCATCTTCTCACTAACTTCTTCAACACAGCTACAAGTTTCCCCCATAAACTCCTACTCACTAGTTCCCTTTAATCTAAATTCCTCAAAGCTCACCGTTCATGCTTTTTTCCCCTCTCTCCAATGCTATTTTCACCTTTATTCTTTCACACGGCGGTGATAAACATAACAGGACTTTTAATTCAGGTACAGGACAAGACTCCTGCTCAGAGCTGACCACAAGCCTCAGACAACAAGCAAAACGCGGGCGTTTCACCACAAGGTTCAATGCTGTAATATAAAAGGAAAGCTAGGCTTCTGGGTTTTAGTTTTATTTTTTCAAAAATACTTTTGTTTGCATTTATCCAAACAAAATCTGAATGATGGAGGGGTGTAACCAAGTTCTAACAGGACTTGAAAAATGTGGCACTTCTCTGATATGACGGAAAATCAGGTTAAAACCAAAACTGATTCAGCACAGGGCCTTGCTCTAATCTGTTACATACCAAGAGAGCTCTGAACTAACAAACCAGGCTTTCTCACTTCCTCCCAAGAGGCCCAACTCACTTTTGTTGGTAACATAAGACTTTGGACTTTGGCCTCTAGAAATAAAGGCTAGGGCATTAACTCATTATACTTGTTTGCTTGTCTATTTTCTGAGTGGGAAGAATGCCAAATTTAGCAAAAATCTCCTGGTCACTATTGCAGAAATTCTTTTCTTGTACAGTTCTTTTCCTCATTTTTTTTACGGTTAAGTTATATCACATGTAGCAACGGTTTTGGGTAACTGAACTGTACGTAAGTATCAAAATTGTTCCAGATGAGTTCAAGAAAACTTACATGACTAGGGTTTCCTTTTCTTTCTCTCGAGTTTCTATACCTGCCTGCAACAAAATAGGAAAATCTAGACCTAAATACAATATACCCTAAGTATGGGTATATTGATATATTCATACCAAGGAACAGGATGTTAGTTTCAATTCCAGTCTTAACTTCAACATCTAACTAGTGACTTCAGCCTTCTGAGTCTCTTTCCCCTAACATCTAACTTCTTCTGAAACATTTCTTGCTTCTTCTGGAAGTGTTTAGTCATTTACCAGGTTTTGCCTCAGGGTAAAAATAAGTAAGTAAAGAAATAAATGTACATTAAAAAAAAAAAAAAAAAAANAAAAAAAAAAAAAAAAAAAAATTAGAACACCACACATAACAAAATACTTAACATGCCATCACACAGTAAGTGGAAAAATATTTCTCTTTGAGTCACAGTACATCATAAACAATGCCTAAGTTCACATGGCACTAACCAGTAAGTTTACCGCTGAGGATTCAGTAACCTGGAGTATATAAAACAACCACAGAACATTCATCAATCCACGATAAATACCATGTCGTTAATTATTTTCAGATTCTAGCTGTACAGCCTTCGAAATAAAATATTTACTAATCTTCCTTTACATTTCTGAATGTTTTAAAGCCTAATTTAAATACAGAACCCCAAGTACTTCACTTCAGCAGGAATAAAATACTAGAGCTGATTTTCAAAGTGCCTGATAACCATAATACGGATACCCTAGATGCCAGAAAGAACTTTTGCCAGGCGCATAGCTTTTAGTCTCTTACATTTGTTACGTAAATTGCCCAAGCACAGAACAACAAAGCAGCATGCACAAGTTGTTTTCAGCATGAGTTTTTAGCTACTGTGCATGCATGAAAATTTAAAGCGGCAAAAACAGTGTTATGATCTTTCAAACTTTTATAAAACTTACCCCTGCTCATCAGAAAGCTTTTGAAACAGTCTGAGAAATCAGAAACCAAAAGAGAAAAGATTCAGTGTCTTAATATTCATAACAACATTAACACCACCAGTACACGAGCACTCTCACTAAGTGAAAGGGAAACCAAAAGCTTGAGGACCAGCCAGCATGGAATAGCACATCAGAGATCTGACACTAGTCAAAAAACACATCAGGACTTCCATGATATCTAAGTTGGGCAGAAAACTGACAGAACAAGGCTGCCTGCAAGTTTCCAACGCTTCCGATTTAGCAATACTGCACAAATAGAGCCCTGTATTAATTCTGCATCACTTAACTCCAGTGCTGCTGAACAGCATGATGCTCAAAAGATACTCATGTCAAGAAATGAGAATTAATGCCAGCTTGAGACCCAAAAAGAAGCCTAGCTTACAGAGGCTGTTTTCTTGTTACTTCAACCATCTCTGAGACTAAATGAAAGTAATACTCAGAATGGATAAGAATAAAAGGCCATATATAGAAGTTTAGCACATTAAGTGGAGAACCAAATTCATCCAGTGTGATTTAAGAGGATTTTTAGTATTCTTGAATATGAGTATTTTATTCTTTTGAATGAATTCTTAAAACGTGAAATATTTTCAAGCACTTCAGAAATACTCTTCAGTGAAGCTCACACTCTGTTAACAGTATTAAGCTTAAAAATTAAATGCAGCAACATCAAAGTATCAACTGGAACATGGAAGTGTCTTAGTCACAAAGTAATGATGCACAGCTGGGAGAACTGCAACTTGCAATGCCGTATTTTCAGAGCTAGGGAAACATTCGAAACCCCACTCTCCCCCGGTAAGTACAAAATCCAAAGGAGAGCTAGGAAGTAGTTAAAAACAGTATTCACTCAGAGAGGAGAAATTTTGAGTATACCAGGAAAGGATCAGGGGAAAGTATTAACCAGGACTGTATGAAAGCAGGGGGAAAATACTGGCAGAATGAAATATGTCACAGTGGAATTTAATATTACATGGACACACACCTTGCATGCACCGTGACTCTGGGCGGGCAAAACAACACTAATTTTTTTTTTTCACCTCATCTAGTCATCTCAAAACTGTGGCAGGACAGTTTGTAAGCATTTTCAAACTTAGGTGCAAGCAAGAATATCAGAATGCCCATTTCCAGAATCTGTCGTTAAAGCGTTCATGTGTTTCAGAAATGTTTTTACCAATTATATTGGGGAAAARAAGAAAATATTTCTAGCCTCCACAGTCTTTCGAATAATCACTGTTCAACCATGGAAAGAAACTTATGCAGAACTTTGAGCCTGAAGGAATGATAATATATTTCCTCTAAAACAGCAGCCTAAAACTAGAAAACATTGTAATTTTTTTGTTGAAAATATGGTATTGCAGTCATGAGCTTCTATTCAAAGCAAATAAAAAGCTTGTCCAGGACGCCACGAACAAATAGCAGATTGGCACTCTACGAATGGTTCAGCACAAGACGATGCTTTTCTGAATAGAAAGGGTTCAACTGCACTCAAGCGCAATCCGTGCAGGGGACAACCTGACCTCTCCACCATCTGCCGTTTCTTGTGTCTAACTTTGCTGGCCTCCCTGATCGCTTCCCACTTCTTCCAGTCTTCTTCACTGCACGGACCCGGGATGAAATTTACTGGCTGGACGTTGCTTCCCACCTTCCAAGATTCAATCTTGCGCGTCAACATATCGTCCTTCTTATGGCGAGAAGATGGCGACAGCACTCTGCCATTGCTCTTTTTTTCCTCTGGTGTTGCGTTTTTTTCAAGTAAACATAGAAATTTGGACCGGATCTCCTCCGGAAGACTCCACGGATCAGGAAAGAGTGCCGGGTGATACTTGTCTGGAGCGCCTGATAAAGGCACCTCTTTTTTCTGAGAGAGGATTTTACGGAAAATCATGTCGTCCTTTTCCAAATCTGGAATCACAGGTTGGCCCTCTCTGGGTTGCAGAATTATCTCACCCTCTAGGGGAGGCTCCTGCTCAGAGAATTTTTTGAAATACCGGGGGTCTTGGAGAACAACTTGATTCACATGGAAAGCCCCAGTTTTCCGAACGAACAAGTCATCGTTTTCTAAATCTGGATACAGATATCCATTTTCCGCGTCTCCTTGCTTGCATCCTGGTACAAAGGAAATATTCTTTCTACATTTTATGAGCCTAGGGCCAGAAGTAGGATCAATTTTGGTCTTTGTTTCAGAAGACAAGTAGTCAGAGTATTTTTGCAGGGCCTGAAGTAACGAAAACTGACTGAAGCATATAAAACAAAAGGAGGGAAGTAAAAATATCATTAACTAGCAAGAGACAAGCAGATCACAATGTATTGTGATATACATTTGGTTTAGACTTGCAGTATCCTGAGCAGTACCACTACACCGCTTGGCATTCACCACCACTAACCACAGCACAGCACACGTCAACCAACGTAAAGGTATCACAGCATACGAACCTGCTCAGAAACAGCACGCTTACATGCTCACACACAAAGCCAGTAACCCTATACAGCATGTTATGCTTTTGCATTTACATGTTTCAGAAGACCAGCAACTTATGGCTACATTTAAAAAAAAAAAAAAAACAACAACAAAACCAAAAACCAAAACAACAAAATAGTAATAACCAAAAAAAAGCGTGACATCACAGGACGTGGTTTAATTTCATTCAGCTGTTGCATATCCAGCCATTTCTTTTTGATGCAGCAAGAGTACAGCTCATGCAGCGATATCAACCTGGGCTGATCAGAAGCCTCCAAGATTTTTCCTTCTGCAATCTGTGACAATGAGCTTCCCACATATTCAGCAGTTGGCTTATAGCTCTGATCCCTTCTGCAACTGCTGTTCCAGTCAAAACTTGGTCTTGGTTGATTAGCAACAATGGCAGAGCTTTGTTTGTAAGCAAATTCCTCATCCTCAGAATCTGATTTCTTTCTACTGTGCGGCAGCACAAGGAATGAGCAGAGGGAAAGAAAAAAAAACACGAAGTGTACTCATTGGTAAAATGCACAGTGGCAACAGCGCAACAGTGTAATGGAAATAATATTTCAATTATTTTCTCAAAAAAAAAAAAAAAAAAAAAAGGAGAGAAAGAGAAAACATATCCTACTGCTACACTGGGAATAAAAATGAAAAATAAAAATAAAGTCATACAACTACACCTTATTTGTAAGTTTTGCACACAGGAGAGAAACAGGGGCATGCATGAAAACGCACCTGAACCCTTGAATCTCTTTATACCAGGGTTTGAAAGAGGATTTCCTGATTTTTTTCCATAGCAATTCTTCTTCTGGAGTCCAAAACTTAGGAAGAAATTTGTCAAAAGCAACCACTGTATTTGCCGCTGAAGAACTTAGCTTGCGAAAATAGAGATCATCTTTTTCAATGTTTGGGATGCCTATTTCTTCTTCCTCGTCCTCATCAAAATACCCAGATAATTCTGAAGGAATGTTAACTCTTGGTTTGTTTTCCTCTTTAGTATCCAACTGCCTCTGCCTCCTCTGGTTACTGTTCAAAATACCCAATCAGTTAAGATATTTTAGGAGCAACTTGACATAAAGAATGCAAAAAGACATGCTTTTTGGCTCAGGAGTTCAACCTTGTGAATGAAGCAAATTAGTTCTCAATTCCATCACTGCAGCACCAGAAATAATAATATATATTAAAAAAAAAAAAAAAAAAAAAAAAAAAAANAAAAAAAAAAAAAAAAAAAAAAAAAAAAGTTAAAGGGTTATATCAGCATCCTATCGCCTCCGACAAAAACATGAAGTTTGACAGAAAAGGCATAACGAATTATCAGCTGTGTTAAAATGCCAGTTAGAAGGCTAACTTTATGGAGTTATTTATGGACTGCAATTTGGGTAATATAATAGTTACTGGATCTTGGATTAGTATCTCTGACCTCAGTGGTTCAAGCATTGCAGCTAGTGGACCAGCTGGGTAACTTTCTTGTGAGCAAGATTTAGGAGAGTCATTGCGCAACACGAAATGATGTCCAGGTGCAGCAGAGCTTACAGGGCTCTTTTTGACTAGAAATCTACGTTTTGCTAAGTCATCCATAACCACGTCGGGCAGCCTTCTTTCAGCTTCTGAATCAGAGCCACTGTCATACTCATAGATCATCTGGAGGGAAGCTGGATTTGTGAGCCCACACTCTGCTCTGCTATTTTGGCAGGAAGCCACAGGATTCCTTTCACGTCCACTGAGGTTGACCAAAACAGGAACAGAATGAAGACAGCGAAGTCACGAAGGCAATGATGAAACCCAAGAACTGCCCACTAATCTGTACACACCAAGAAGCCGGACAACCAAAATTCATCATCATATTTTGGAAGGCTTTAATGAGAAACTAAAACTGTAGGTCTAGCTCTCGTGAACTTGCATTTAAGATCATTTAAATCCCCTCTATCTGGAGTCTGACCAGCCTCAAAACATTACTCAAAAACCAGAAAAGTAATTATGTGGAACAAAGTAAAAAAATAAAACCGAAACAGAAAAACAACCACACAACCACACCAAAACATCCCCCCCGTTAAAATATGGAAACTCAAATACTTGACTTTGTATTGTAGCAACAGCAGCTTTTCTTTAACTAATAAAGCATTTATTTAAAAAGTCCTAAATCAAAGTCTGCTTTACTAAGACCGCATACCAGTACCTTGAAAATGTTCCATCTGACTCGGTGAAGACAGGACTTGCCCAGCTCCTCCTGTTGTCCTCATTCTTCTCTGTCCTCTTCTTCCTTAAGGGCGCTGGCACATACGCCACCTGCTTGTTTTTGTTGGGTAAGAAGCGATTGAAGTCAGCGGTAGGTTTCGGTTCAATCACAGAAATCCTACGGTAAGACCTGTCATCTTTATGGGAGTCATGCATTTTGAAAGGCAGTTCCGAGTCTGTGTCACTGTCGCAACCTTAGAAGAAAGGGGAGAAAAGGGAAGGCACAAACATTATTCTCTCAACACAAGCTTCTAGCTAGAACTTGCACCAAAATGTTCTAAAATCAATTTAACTCCACATTCAAGATGTTTCGGCTGCAAACTTGCTGAGCTACTGACAGGACAGTAGGAGACGTATTTGTAGAACTTTGTGGCAAAGCTGCGATAAGGTCCATTAAGCTGAGTTTGGTTTGCATGCCCCTGCTGCATTTGTTCCATTCTTCCACTATCACTGCTCCCTGCAGGAAACAAAGCGCTAACCTCTAGATTGAAGACATAAAACAGCACAGAAGTTTTTAAGTAAAACCATACTTGCCACTCAAATTTACTAACAAAACCAAGTTACCAACAAATAGTATAGCAACATGCTCATCTCACCAGACTAACGCCCAGTAAAAGCCCAGGGTACGTCACATACGTAGGATGGCTACATGCTGCTTTGCTCAGATCAGAAATGCTCCATGTGCCCTCGGCCCAATGATTTTATGTTATTCACATGGAACAAAATCCAAAAGCTCACAATTTTTATAACTTTAAGTTAGACTACAAGTTTGTACTGAATTTTAAAACTGGGAGAGAAACACAGGTTAGAGTACAGCTGCAGGGATCCAATGTCACAAACCTTCTTCTTGCTGCCTTTCTTTCCATGACAAACTATCAAAAGTAACAACCACTTTTTAACCTAGGTGAGAAAAACCCTATTGAATATTCAGAAATGGAGTGAAGACATAGAGGTTTGACATATCCACACTAGGAACAAGGCAAGAGACTTTTGCAACTGTTTTATTTTAGGTGATCCTCTCAGGATCTGAATTCTAGCAATTTCCCTTCCTGAACTATGGTAAAATACCCTGCACACACACACACCCTAATGTGGCTGTGAGAGCAAGACTCCCAGCAACCCTTCCTCGGAAAATTCATGTGCACATTGCTTTGTTTCTACAACTGTTAAAGGTCAATATTTGCTTAAGCAAAATGCAACCACAGCAGTTGCAAAACTAGAGTTGCTTTTCAAGCCAATTTAAGTACTGGGCACCCGAAGTACTAGGTCCATACATTGTCTTCTCTCACACTCGTAAGACATATGTCAACAAAAGATTTAAAAGAGGAAAAAACATACCTTCACTGCCACCTTTCAAGGTTATATCTGATGAAAAGCTTGTGGAGGATCTTGAACCAAGAGAGTCCAAGCTATCAAAGGAATCGTCTCTTTTATGGCTAGCAGAAGACGAAAAGGGTTCTCCCCGGTCGACGTACCAAATATCACCGTACCCACTATCCCTGCCACTTCTGTTCAGGTGGCTGGACTCTTCAAGCGCCTAAGAGAGTAAGTTTTGAAAGGTCTTTTGCAATAATATAAGGTGCAAGTGCTACTCCTGAGTTTTTGCTCAAAAATTTTTAAAATGCATTTTGAGTGCACAAATGGACTTTACCAAAGACTACTGCAAACGCCTGAAAACGACATATACAAAAGCTTGGATAGGAGATTCAACACAAGGTCTTAAATTTCTCTTATCTTAGCCAAAGGGTATCAAGACAAGGCTTTTCACAATCTACCACATCAATAAGAGCAGGTGGATTTTGAATTTCATTATTATATGGGTAGCAGAAGAACCAGTGAAAGCTAAAAATCATTCCTTTCACACAGACTTTGATAGCAAGCAAAACAAACAAAACAAATGACCAAGTTCTCCAAACTAAGAATAAAATTAAACCCCCAAGAGATTGTTTAGAGTTGATGCTGTAATGTATAGCAAACTGTAAAATTCAGGCTATATGTTTACTATTCTTTTTGGATTCCTTACCTTAGTCAATGCTTGCCCTAATAACTTCTCAAAAGCTTTAAGATTGAGGTACGGACCATTATAATGAGGGTTACTTTGAGCTTTTCTCCCAAGCCAGTATAGTGTAATCAAAACCTAAAAACAAACAAATAAAAAAATCAAATATAAACTTCATTACTTTCCTCTCAAACTACGTACCAGTATAAAAGCATCTCAGCATGCTGCTACAGATGTTTTCCACAATGAAGTGTAAAATCTTGTCTACAGCATTAGCTAGGATCTCCACCAAAACTAATTAAAGAGTGTTATGATGCATCTCATCTATCTCAAGTAAGCAGATATAAGTACTGTTTCTAATTATTACATTTATTTGGGAAAGTAAGCTGTGTAGAGATCATCGTAAGGTGGCACAAATTTGCATCAGATAAATGAAAAGCTGAAGAATAAGGTAAACATGATAGCGCCATAAGCAGAAATATCTTAAAAATATTTAATCAGAATTAGTGTGAAATTGTTTCAGAAAGCATTGAAGTAAGTGTGTCTTACGTTTTTCACTCTTCTGTTGGTCTCCTCYGGTCTGAAGCAGGGCAGGGAATGAACAAAAACAAAACAAAACAAAAACTTTTAAAATTTCTGACTTAAAATTTAATTATTATTTGAGATTTAAAAGGTTTCAAGCCCAATTAGAGGCTAGTATAAAATATGCAACTATGACTGTTCCAAAAGAAATAAAAAGCAATTCGCTTTGAATGCACAGGCATAACTCTCTACTATTTCAATCATTGCATATAAAGCAAGAAACTAGCTGATCTGTTATAGTTTCTGATTCGAGAACAACTCAGAAAGGCTCTAGGCTTTTTTAATTAGCCAAGGTTTTTTAGTTACCAGCGAAATAAAAGTGCAAAACAAGCTAATGACTTTGGGAAATATAGCTGCTATTAGCCAGGAAGATCTTCAGTTCCATATGAAAGCAGATTCAATTGTTACTTTTTTCCTGATCATATTATATTTTCCAAAATATCCGCCTCAGACACAGAGAACGCTTCAGCCTAAGGAGAATTTTTCAGACAAAAAACGAGCCACTGAAACTGGGACATCTGGAGAGAGATGTTGCAGGGCTGGAAGGAGGGGTTTGGTTTGCTTTTATGTAAGATAATGTGTTTCTCAAAAAGAATTAAATAAACATGCAATCACTAACATTAGTAAACTCTTTTAATATATATAGCCAATTTGTGGCACACCTCGGAAGCGCACCACACTCACAGTGGTCCTCCTGTCCTCCCGCTCATTTTAAGAACAAGAAGAAGAAACTTTTTGGATAGGAGCCCCCCAAAGGCGGGGTACCACAGGCTCAGTCTGACCCAAGGTGCAGGCAGGGAGATATTTCACACACTCGAATGAGAGACAGTACTCCATCCACATTTGCTCAGCTAACAACGGAAGCAAACGGACAAGTTGTTTACTCTTTGTGAGCAAAGTTTCTTCACTTACATTACTACCCTCCTTCTCTGAACTATGCCTATTGGTCTCTAAACCTTTTAAGCAACTTGTCACGATAGACGTAGTCAGAGCAGAAGAAAAAACAAAACAAGAAAACCGCGCCTAATCTGGAGCAATCAGTTCCTCATGTATATAGACATATATTAATTCTGAGATGGCGCTTAACCAAGGAAAAGAAGGAGGATTCTGGATGGTTAAGCAATAGGTATATAATTTTTTGCCAAAAGAAAATCCTGAATAAAGAAGCAATGCTGTTATCTTACTGCAAGGCCTTAGAAGTCATTTGTCACCTACAAATTTCACAGCTGCTTCTCCTCTGAGGCATGCAACTTGCAGAAGATGCAGTTTGGATCCACTTGCTATCATTCTCTGAGTGAAATAAGAGCCTTTTATGTGTACAACCTGGCCAAGCTCACAATGCACATCTGAGCTTCTGCRCACAAGCCATTGCCCAGTTACCCTCCAGTATATTGCATTTAAAATAGCTCGGCAAATATCTATTGGATAGAAGTGTGACACAAACTGAAGAGCTCTTAAGAGGATTGACTTTTTCCTGTGAGCATCAAAATAAAAAAAGCAAGATTTTTAACTCAACTGCAGTAAATTAAAACACAAAATGAAATAATTATATTAAATAGAAGTTCTCCTTCATAAAGTGTTATCAAAATGTAAATACTATGCAGTACTACGCAAAGAATTCAACTGGGGTCTTGTGTATCGCTCTGAACAACTACAGTTCATAGCAGGGGACAAGACAGGGGCACCAACTTCAAGCCTAGCAAGCTCTTTGCTGCTGTTGAGAGGAGGCACGAACCTGCCTTCTCTGACAACCTGTTGCTACCCAACAGCGAGCTCCTGCTCCCACCTTCGTTCCCCTTCTCAAGTGCGAAGAACTAACTCCAGTTAGAAGATGGAGTGCAAGAACTTCAGTAATGTAGCCTTTAAGCTTTTTAAACACTCCTGGACAATTATAACCTTATTTTGAACATGTGTATAGCATTGAAGCGTACACACAGCACTGCTTGTAGAGACATTTGTCCTACGAAAGCTATTCTAGGAACTGAAGGGGTATCCCATTTGCTGAAGTATCTTCATCAATGCAAATAAACACCAATTCTAYACCGGGCAACTGTGAAAGAAATCTGCTTTTTGATGTTTTCATCCAAAATCGTCATAGAGCCCAGTTGGTGCAGACTACATTCTTTATGAAAGTATTATTCTGTGTAACCTGGTTTCTGGCTTGAATAAATGAATGCCRTTATGCTGAAAGTTATAAGCAGGCTGCTGCTTTGCTCAGGAGGGCACAGCCAAGGCTGCATCTTAAAAACAATCTGCTGAAAGAAGTTGGTTCTGTCCAAATGATCACGCAACACCGCTTACCAAACCACTTCGTGTCATTTCAAACATTACTTTCTTTGTCTTCCCAGAGGTTTTTCTATCTCCTTTCACTAACAATGCAACTTCGCTAAAGATATCTGAACTAAGCAAAGGAAGCTGCTAAGGAGAGCAGTTAAGATCTTGCAGAAAGAATTTTATTCCAAATACTTCATCTGCTCTTGTCACAGTCTCAGCATTTTAGCATTCATTCTGAAGTTTAAAACAAAAGCAACACCGAACTGCTGCGTTAGCTAATCTAACCCCAATGTCAAACCCAACTCAAAATTGTCAAAATTTTAAAAGCACAACTTTAATTTACAAAGCGTGAATCTTAATTGTTGGCAGTGGTTTCAATAAAAGTTTATGTACAACTTCAAGATTAGCCGTCCTGGAAAATATCAAACACAGCAAGAAAGTCTAAAGGCCACAAGATAACAGTATGTCGGAGTTATTATAATAATTATGAAGCACAACTGCACAATTCCAAGTTGAACACTGATGCAAAAAGATGTGAAATAACCACCTGTGGAGAAATAATACCTTCCCTGTAAATCATCTCATCTACATCAATCCTTTTGCAAACAGAAAGAATACAAATGGGACAGAAACAGCTCTCACTTGTTAGTAAGTGATACACTTAGAGACCAAATACCTCCGTTATGTTTGAACACAATGCATATTCACAAACATCACTTAGGTCCAGCCAGCACGGACCGACGGATGTTTCTGTAATGAGGACCACTCCACAAGAATAAAGCGAAGTGACACGGCAGATCAGCAGCCTGAGCTGTGGCTCAAGGAATTTATTCTCAGCTCCGCTGTTTGCTCAAGGTTAAATAGCAAAGTTAGTCACCAAGGCCCTAGCCTGATAATACAAAGGCTTTGGCAGCAGCTCTAGCTTAAGGATTTCCCGGTCTCCCTCTCCCTTCCAGCCGCTCCTGTTTGCTGTCCCCGTGGTTATGCCAACACGGCTCTGAATCACGCTGCGGTTCCACATTGTGCATCAGGACCAGAGGGCTGTGCCCGTTTCTTTGTTTGGGTTTTTCCTAATACACATTTTCAAACCTCGAATTAACTCGCTCATCTGTTTTATAGCACGCTCATACAAGCGACTGCGTCAGTGCCGTGGCAGAGGCAACGCGTTGCCGCAGAGAACGGGCAGGGGGCTTGGTGGAGGAGGACCCTGCTCCACACGCCAGTACCGCGAGAGTCCTCACGTGATGAAACCCCAGCCAGAGGCGCTCTGTGTTTCCCCTTCATCTGCTGACATTTAGCTTTGAGGAGTGAGGAAAGCTTCCTAGTATTATTTTAATGCACTTTGAGGTACTTTRAAAAAAAAAAAAATTGTACAAGACAGTCATATACCTTACAGTAGCTAGCAGACCGCAGTACTTGTAAGAAATCATGAACTAGACTTTAACCAATTATAAAATAATCCATTGGCAATGCTGACACTTACACATACACCTCTCCAGTGATTCCTTACAAAAGAGCAGTGCATTTTAAGGCTGACTTATTTCAAGACTTACAACAAATATACCCTACAGTTTGGACTTTGTTTTCCTAACACATTATATGGTTTGGTTCCCCCACATCCTAATACATATTAAATTACAGAAACTATCAATTCATTATGTCAAATCTACTTTGACACTTCACTTAGTTATCTTCCAGGGATAACATCAACGTGGAGTTCAAGACCAAATCCAAGATACCAAGAAATCGGAGCAAAATTCTGGAAGATGATTTTACAGCATCCCGTTCAGAAAGCGTGGCTTTCTGAGGGTCTGTTTCTCGTGTAGAAACATATTTACAGTATAGATATCAATCTATGATTTAAAAAAAAAAAAAAAAAAAAAAAAAAAAAAAAAAAAAAAAAAAAAAAAAAAAGGCTAGATCAGAGAATCCCCCTCCCCTAAATGAGAGTTATCTGCCAAGAAGAGGCCACATGGTCATGCCCAAAGAGATAAGACAAATCCGAATCCATTTACGGGGAGGAAGAAGGGACAGAGACACTCCCACTGATAGAAAGGAATGTGCCAGTGACAAATGCACCCTGCCCGGTGCCAAACCTTTCCCTTGGTGACGAATACCCCAGAAACCCCAACAGCTGCCACAGCTATCTGTTTTCTATCCCTTTGTACTACAGATGTCACGAGCACAGGACTGTTCAGATTTCTGTTCAAAAACAAGTATCGGTGCTCTCCCTTTGAGCTTCCATCTACCAAGGCAGCAGTTCCACCTCCCAGGTGCCCTTTGAAGGACTTGTAAGAGCCATGCCCTGGCCTGGGAGCCGGAGCGGATCAACAGGCTGCAGAACAAGCTCACTCCTGAGCTCCTTGCTGAGCTCCAGACGCTCTAACCCGACATCGACCAGCTTCACTTACGCTTCTGAGGAGGACGTCGGAGGGTTTGAAGGATTCTCCACCCCTGCTGAGGTATGCTGTGCAGGAGAYGAACGCCGGCTGTCCAACTAGCAGCAGGCTTGTGCTAAATTTCAACCTCTTTGGCCACCTACTCAACTGCTATTAATATTGCCGTTATCGGATCTCACTGAATTCCCACATGCTGCTGGGAATAGAAAGGCTCCAGTGGAAGATGGGGCTGCCGCATGGGTACAGAAACATGAGGACATTCCTCCAGCACTTGGATTCTTAGCAAGCTGATATTCAACCCCAAGAGCCACAGTTCACTGCTGAGATTGCTGGAAATAAAACGGTCAGGTTATGGCCGCAGCGTTCAAGAACAGCTTTTGGAAATGCACCTTTCTATTTGACTATAAAAAGCACATGTATTTTCCATAGCAACATATCCATGAGACCCAATGCCACTTACATCGTAACAGCACACAGAGTCAGGTATAAAATGATGCAGAAAGCGTTTCTCCATGCCCCTACAAAGCCACTGGCTGGCAGCAAGGAGCTCTGTGGGCCCTGATGACCGAGCAGCCTGTTCCCACCCCTTGCCTACTAATGAAGGGGCTGAGGGGTGGAGAACAGATGCCCAAGAGGGGAAAGGCGGAGAGGGAACGCAGCCGGCCAACACCCTCCGTGGGAACGCGTCCCCGTCCATCGCCTCAGAACCCGTCCTTTCATACTGCCTCTTGAGCATGGCGCTTCCTTCTGATCTCACCCATTATGCTTCCACGCTATTCTTAAATCCCTTATCAAAAAACAACCAGGCACTTCTAGAAATGTGCATCAGCCCCTGCAAGTCACCAGACACTCTCATTATCCATTTCCTCACACTCTTTTCCAACCCCTCCCTGGGTGGTCCATCTCTGCCAGCTTCCTCATATCTCAGTCTAATCTACAGATTCTCCCAAGGAGAAAACTAATATTCAGGATAGCGTAGGGCAGAAGGCATACCTGTCAAATAAAAAATAAAAATAAAACCCCCAAACAACCCCCAAAACCATCCCCAGAAGAACAAGCCTGTGTGGAGGAACCTGGCTGATAACCTGAGCACTCCTTGGCTCTTGTCTCAGGGCTGGGCAGGGGAAGAGGGATGGAGCATCACTGCAGCAACAATTTGCACAGAAAGGAGAGACTGATAGGATACTGCAGCCTTCTGCTCTAATTTTAAGCTATAGCAAAGAAAATTAAAGTATTTATAACAATTAGTGTAGCTTTGTTGACTGGTCCCTTTTTGTGTCTTTTTCTTACTCCATTCCTAAAAACCCCTAAAAGTCAGCAGCTTCACTAATTACAGGTAATTAAACTGGGTTATTTCTTCTGTTGTTTTGTTTGTTTGTTTTTTTCCAGGCCAAATCTAGAATTTTTCCCCAGTCTCTATTGGTTACTTTAAATTCCACATCTAGACTGGTACCTATGCAAAAATAAATAGCGGGTATTTTATTTCTGAAAGCTACCAGTCACATACCATATACTTTGGTCAAGAAGCATGACTTTTATGAGAAATGATGGACTTTCTGCACAAGGAATTAGAAGCTGCAGAGTTGACGCCAAGCTCACACGGAGTGTCAGGAGTTCTCAAAGGAAATCAAACAGTTTGGTCACATTCAAGAGGATGTTTGAATTTCAGAGGTGAAATTAATTGCTTTTCAAGGAAAAAAAAAAAATCAAAACACATTTAAACACAGCAATTTAGATAGATGGATAGATAGCTGTCATATCACTATTTACACACCCTATGGATTTTTATAACTTCCAAAGCACTGGTCTTTAGAACTTGGAGCGTATCGCTTTGCTGGATCACTCCATCTCTCCTTCTTTGACCTCCCTGTTGCCCTTTGTTTTTTTTTTTTTTTTTAAACCTATACATAATTCAGTTGACCCCGGCACCAGGGTTACAGTAAACGTTACCACTTCTACCTTTTTTCTTCCTTGTACCTTCTATAAATGTTGAGATTTTACACTCCCCCCTCCCAAAAATCAACAGACTTGAGCTCATGCTGTTGATCATCAGGATCATCATCTACATTAACTTCTCTTGCATTCAGTTTTGAAGATCTTTTCCCTTCATTCCCCCCCACCAAACTAGACCATCTTGTGTAAATTTTGTAGATTAATTTGAAGAGAAATCCATATGGGGAACACACACTTGTGCTAGCATTCTTTCCAAAAGGAACAGTTGGTGTATCTGGGGAGTCACTCTGAAAAATAAGTATCAAAATAGGCAATTAAGTGCAATGCTGTAAGTTTTTAGAAATATATACAAAACACATGAAGGTGCAGCTGTTAACTAGCACAGAAATAGTTCAACAGCATTTTACAAAAAATTATTCTGTATAAAGTATATTATTTGCTTTAGCTAAGCTGCAGCAACCATGGCAACTCACAGCTAGCATTTTTTCAAGACAATACCGAAATTCACTTTTCCATTGCCTGATGCCTCTTTGCCGTTATTAAATTAAGTATTTCCAAAATTGTTGTCCTTTTTACTCCCACTCTTACATTTAACCGAAGTATTTCAACATCCCCTCTCCCCACACGCAGATACCAGAGGTAATTTTGTAGAATAGCCCTCAATACWGACTCATTTATTCCCTCTAAAGTATCGCTCAGACACCTCTGCACCAACTCAGGGTACGGATAAACAAGTTACTGCAAGGTAAGCTAGGGCAAAAAATTTTCCATCTACCAACTACTCCATAGCAACTGCCTGCGTGCACTCTCTTACCCTCGACCCCCAGGATTAACACAATCGTTCAATTTCGATAAAGCATTCAGAGGTGGTCCCTTGGGAAGAGCTAGGATTTGACAGGTTATACAACTTTGCTTCCTCAGAGACACAGAGAGATTTTTATAGCCTATATAATTGGAGGGGGGAAAAAAAAAAAAACAACCCACCAAAAAAACCCTCCTGCATTCAATCTCCTCCCTTGGTCCATGCCCAGAGAAAGATTTGGTAAATGTAATCCTTTGTTATTTTTGTGTCAAGCAAACAGGTGGTGATGTACAAGTGCCTTGTGTCTAAGCAAAACAGTTTACCACAGCTTATAACACTCAATAGCAACTTCAGAAGGTTTATTTGATTTCTCATGGTGTGCAAAAATAGATTAAAAAAAAAAAAACTCATGTCTATACTGCATAATTTATACCGGATATTTGGCAACAAACATATCCGCTGATAAAGAAAAAAAAGATGACTGACAGTAACTTAATCTGGGTACTGCTATGCTCACGCCTGTGCTAACATTGAGTTTCACCGGTCCAAATAGGTATCTGCTTGGTTGCTGTTGTTCTAATGCATAGACTGAAAACAATTCAGCGCAGAGATGACTCACTAAAAGTTAACAGCAGAAACTACAGATGCCCTATCCATGGCCCATGAATGGGAAGTAATGCAGACTTCAGTCCACTCCAGTCGCCATCTCTGCAGGGGAGCCAAGACCCATAATGCCAGGTATAAGCGTGAGGATGGATATATCCTCCCGAGAGGAGACAGACTCCCTGCATTTTGGGGGTATGTGGGATATGCAGCACTTGGGAGTCACTTGCACAGATTTCTGATGGCTCATTTTTTCCCCTAGAGCAATTCCAATATAGTGCTGGCCAAACTATTGTACAGGAGGACAGAGAATTGGGGCACTGTCTACCCCAGCCCCTCTTTATTCTCAACTTTTGTCATATTATTAAAGAACAAATGCTTTAGCAGTTTAAAGGGGGATTACCAAAAGCACAGCTTTGGGGAAGGTGTAATAGAGCTAGGATTTTGGAAAGAATTTAGATTTATTTATAGAGATGGACAGAGCGAAGATGACAAAATGGAGGTACTAGGTAAGTGCAGTTTATTCCATGATAAAGATTTTGGAAACAAGTTAAAATTATGTTGGAATTTGTTCTTAAGTAGAAGTAAATCACTACTGCATGACTGCATCATTTAGTTTAGTCTCTATACTTGGAATAAAAACTTTAAAGGACTACTGGGTTTTCTCAGTAATATTTTGGCAAAATAGTTCACAAGCAAATAAGAAGCCCTGAAGAAATTATAATGCTTCCTTTTTGAAATTTTGCCATATTTTCTCTATGTTTCTTTGGGTTACCCTAGCAACACAGAGCACAACATCATCACTCATCACACAGAGCACAGAAGTATGAAACACAGACTGAACCTGATTTCTCTCTATTGAAGTCAGTTCTCTATTAACTTCGGTTGATGCATATATGCCCAAAAGAAGTGAGGTACACAGTTACAACTGAACTTTATTATTTCCTATGTTTTCTTGGTCTGCCTTCATTTGTGAAAAAACATATTTAGAGCCAAGAAAGAGCACCTCAATTAATGCAGAGTCAAATGTTAATCTCTTCACCATTATCAGAAAAGAATGCTAAAAGAGGATGTACTCCCTTGAACCACCTCTTCCAGAAGACATGGCGTGAAACAGCAATACAATTTAAAACAAAACCAAGATACAAAAATCAAGTAAAATTCACAAAGTGTACTACTCTTAGCAAAAATGTGCCCTTTTGTTTTGGGGAACAGACAAAATCTAAGATAAGCAGCTATTATTTTCCATATTTTCTACAATTCTCACCTCCCGTCCTTAGCTCCTGCAACATCCACACATAAGGGAGCTACTTAAAGATGTAATTATTCTTATTCAGGTTCCTTATGGCTTCAGATTTATTTCTGTAACATTCAAAATGACTAAATTCAATTTGTTGCTATCAATATTACTGGA
This sequence comes from Phoebastria nigripes, assembly GCA_035582835.1. Lineage (NCBI taxonomy): Eukaryota > Metazoa > Chordata > Aves > Procellariiformes > Diomedeidae > Phoebastria > Phoebastria nigripes. The sequence goes on from JAYKAV010003230.1 coordinate 82,900, forward strand.
TAAGTATTAGCTTTTTTTGGGGAAGAAGAATTTGTCCACCCCAGTGGACAACAGTGCTTTAAGGCTACTTAGAGCAGCCAAGTCAGAGGCTATTTTTAAACATTTGCTCAAAACATTAAGCTTTTTGAGCCAGGTTTTCTGGCCAAGTTTTTAATGTTGGAAAAATGAATGCTTCGTAACTGCAAAGTGAGAGAATGGGTAGAAGTCCAAACACTTGCTTTGCCAGAATGTTAGAAAGTCTGTGTGGGAGGCAAAAAGCGGGGGGGTGGGGAAGAAAAGTTAAGCAGTCTGACCATATACCTCTGGTTGGAGAATTTACATCAATTCTGATCATCCCAACCCACTGAAACCAAATGGGCTATTAGTCACTTGAGAGTTTCTATTGTAAAGTTAGAGGAGTCTGAGAATAAAAACTTGACCAAAATTAATGATATGGGAAAACAATCCCAGCCAGGGAACTATAGATGATCTCACACCTCTCTTTCACTGGTACTCATGAAGTATGTAATTTTTACCACAAAACTGATGACTGAGGGAAAAAGAAAGCTTAATACACCAATTAAGACACCACCAAAATGCTCCAACAAGCTATTATAACGAAGTAATAGCTTAGTAACAGGGAGGGAGTGGAACAAAACGATCCGATTCTGCTCCAAGTGAGGCCATGGCAATATTCCCAACATCTTTAATGAGCGCATGAGTAAATGCTAAATTAGGAACCTTCCTTCTCATGAGAAAGAAGATACTATATGCACCAACTCTTGGAAACTACAGTTAGCCATCTGCAGAATTTCACCAACTGCCTAGCCAGATGAAGCACTGGAGAAATAGGCTCCTTAAAACACACATGGTGGCTGTAAGCTATCCTTCCCAGAAGTCAATCAAACCGCAGAGCCAGGATAACACRAAAGTAACCCTTGGGCTCTGGAAGAGGCTATTCTACAAATCTTTTCCCCAACAACCCTCAGCATTTTCACATAAAGACCAGGCAGTCTTTTTGACCCAGATAAGGTTAGCAGAAACCTTGAGACTCTCATCTAGGAATCCACAGCTTCTGAAGACTAAGGGTCTCTTGAAAACCCTGTGAATGGCAAATCATTATCGCATTTAATCACTGCAGAGATTAAATCAAACTAATGGTTAAACTGCAAAGTATGTCAATGGCACCAGTTTGCTCTGAGGCTCACCTTCATAAGGGACAGTATGCACGTTGCGTTAGCGAGTGCTAAATCCAGACCTGCTACCTTGGAAGTGTCTATGGAAGCAGCCCTTTTGATCTCAAGTTTTTAGCCCTATTTGATTCAGAAATCCCAACAACAGTGCTGTCACTATATTCACTGTTTTACAATTCAGTGAAAAGCCAAGACCTTATCATCCCCCAATTAAGACTGATAATCTAGACAGGATGAGAAATGCAAAGGCAGTTYGCCAAAACTAATCGGATGTTTCTTCTCTTGATTATACTTAATTCTAGTGTAGCCTACCTGAAACAAATTACAATTGGGGAAGAATCACGCAGGAAGCCATCTCAGAGGTCTCATCACCAACGTGCATATTGCAACAGTGAGACTCAGAATAACTTCCAAGGTCTCCCCTCCTCCTTTTCACCTTCAGGCTAACAGAGCTACAAGAAGATATTAACTCAGTGCAGCGGAGGAATAACCATCCTCCAGTGAGGAGAGGATAAATCAATCTCTGCTGATGGTTTAGGAATAGGTTGTCAAACTGCAGCAAAACTCAGCTGCTCCTTGACAGGAAGGCAACCACCATAAAGCACAGGAGAAAAGAACGGGATGGAAATACCTTCACCCTTTGACCCACAGATAGCATACATGGGAGAGAACCTTGAGCATTACCATCGTGTTTGGTTGCCAGATGGCAAACTGTTGACCAGATTGTCCACACAACACTGAAAGTTTTTTGCAATATACTTTCACTTTCTTGCTGCATAGCATTAGATTGGTGGAGAAGGCCATGAAAAAAATAGCTGGAGTGCTCTTAACACATTATCCTCTCTACATTTCAGCACAGATGCAGTTAGTGGCTCAGTTAACCTGCTAGAGTATACRTTTTAAAAATAGATGTAATAAAAGTCACTGTTGTAGATGTTTTTTTAGCAAGTGAAGGTACAAAGACATGCAACAGTCTTCATCATCAAGGAAATACATTTACGGCAGAGTAGTACAGTGTACAAGTTTTCTAAGATACACTGCAGTATAAGCTATTTTTGAGTAAGTTATGCAAGCCTCATCTTTAATAACATAAATCAGTACTATCAAAAACAGCTCATGATATAACAAATCAGCCATCTGTTTGATGCTAATTTATTGGAAGACACTGATTCAGAACCGCTGCAGTAGTCAGATATTTATTGCTCAAAGAGAAAGATGATGGATGTGAAGTCTTCTGCCACATCGCATTTAAAGCTCTTCGACTGGAAAACAGCACATTGAGTACATGTAAAAGTATGCACCCCAAATTTTTTTTCAGGTAGGAAAGAATCTGTGGAAGCTTTTGCTAGGGAAAGAAATCCAGAACTGTTGCATGAACTCTGGACAGAATGTCAAGTATGTAATTATTTGAACTATTATTAAAACTAACATAGTTACTACTTAAGCCCCTGAAGGAAAAACCCTAACAGACACAGGATAGGTACACAGGTGAATATATTTGAACTTCTTTGTACAATAAAGTTACCAACAAAAAACAGGCAATACCTCAAAAAGGAAAGCCACCAGGAAAAGAATAATAAGTTAAAAGCACGGAGGTATCATTCTTTGCAAGGAGAAAAAACAAACTCCTGTCAAAAGCACTCCCAAATCGCTTCTCTTTTTAAGCATTGACATTGAAATTTTAGCACCGATGAATGCTGATAGCATAGAAATCAGCAGATTGGATGTGAAGTAAACAGGCCTTTTAAAATACATAAATGCACATTTAAATTCATTCTGTGCTGATTTACAATGTGTAAAATCTCAAATACACTCATTTTGAGTGTCATACCAATTCCCCTCAAAAATATGTTCACTAACACGCTCATGATTCCAGAGCAACTTACAGAAATAAAAACTGTTTTGAAATTCTGCTTTCTTCAAAAAGGCTTTTATTTTTGCTAATTTTGGCTTGCATAGAGGATCCGGTGTTTCACGGGTACAACCGAGCCTTGCCAAAGTGCTTTCACAAGTTGAAGACTGGCCAGGGAGTACCACCGGTGGTAAGAGAGCTTTAGTCAAACCAAAAAGCAATTCTCTATGAAAAATTAAACATACAATTATCCAATGAACACAATAACATAGTATTTACTCTCTTAAGTAATTATTAATTTTATTGCAGGTACAAAGATTAGAATGGACGGCAACTTGCTTTGTTTAATGAGCCAACTTCTTTTTCTGCCCTCTCTCTTCTACAAGGCTTTTAAGTTGACCATCTATACCCAGTTTGTCTCAGACTCTTGTCTTGTCCCTGTATCTTGCTGTGTTGACCATCACTTAAAAAAAAGATCCACACACTTTCAAATCCTGGCTATAAACTAATTTCTGCTATATMCTCCACCACCAAGGAAAGTACAAGGTAATTTTTTTTACTAACTACCCACTAATAATTTTTTGTATGTAAGGATCAGGGCATTACACACTTTAATAAGCAAATGCACAGAAACCTCTACAGCTACCTTCTGTAATACCATTAAAGACTAACCTTTTATAACCGTCACCTGCCCTCTACTTCAAAGCGTGCACTCTTTGAGGCTGACCTGGTGTTGCTGTTTGTTTTGCAAGTTGCCTAGCAGAGACGTCTGAGCAGTGGAGAATGAAAACAGCGAGAAAGCATCTTCACCGGGTATCCCAAATTAGCTGGAGAGTTATCAGAAGGCTATTCTGAACGACGGCGGTGGTGGCACACGGATCACCTATGGCCAAGGAACTAGAAACTGAGAAGATGCTACCTCTTCTTCATTTACAGTAAAAGCAGATTCTAGAATATTTTACAGGTAAAGATTAATCTTGTTTTGAAACTGAAGGGAGTCTTCATAATTAAACATACAGCATTAACAAAGAAGTCACAGTACCAAGAGCTGAAGTAACCTGAAGCAATTAGCTGAAGTACTCTCTCATGGGCGAAGGTAGAAAAAACACTGTTTAGTAGTTTTCTTCCACTGTTATAACTGCTCCGTATTTCAGCTTATAAGGAGCCCAGTCTCTCCTGCGACTACAGATGCACAAATAACAGGAACATGTTCCATTAAACGCTGTATGCCAAAACCTACATGCAATTAAGCTTGACCAAACAGTTTCTAGGAGCTTGAACATATTTGCTTTCCTGACAAAAATTCTGCAAACAAAAGCTCCTTCTGTAAGTAAGGTACGCGTGCCTTTGGTACATGTCCATCAAAAAGATTCCTTCCTCGGGAGATAAAAGCGAGCTTCTCTCCCTCCTCTGACTGATCAGACAGCAATACACCATTTTTACATGATGGAAACCACACAAACACATTCCTGGGCAACAGGAGCCAAGAAGAAATTTCCAGTGCTCACTGCTTCCCCACCTCCCCTGAACCAGAATTAAGTCAATACAGAAACTTTCAATTTAGGCTGTTCTTGGACCTGAAAAAAAAACCCCAAATCTGTAGATATGCAAATGCAAACCATTCCGCCATATGAAATATTGTACTTGAAAGTGAGAAAATGCATTTTGGTGATGCTGACAATAACTTGCAATGCTTCTCTAATACTAGTGACCAACTGAGATTCATTTCTCCGTCATAGTTAATAAAAGAAATAAAGAGCTTGATTCTTTCACATTAGCTTTGAATCAAATTTTGCTGCAATTTCTTTTGTCCTCGCTACATTGTCCTCTAACTAAAGTTCTGTAGAGGAACACGGTAACTTAGGCAGAGCTCAGGTTAGATGGCTACACCAAGCAGCATGGTACAGAAATACTAAAGCTCTTGTGGAAAGGGAAAGGAGAAAGCTGTAATGTGATGTTACTCCAGCAGGACAGTCACAGGTGCCTTCAACACACGCTCCAGATGCACCGTGATGGGACACAGCTCTGGGTCAGTGCTTGCAGTATTAGCAGAAGAGGCTGCTGTTCCCATGGCCTAGGTGTTAAGCCAACCCAGCACACCTTATTGCGCAGACCTACATCTGATCGATTAAAACAAAGGGAAGCTGTGTACTACCTGAACCAGTGGACTCCTGCCTTCTTCACAGACTACATTACCTGGGAAGAAGCATTCACTGTTTTTTGAACTACTTCTACATGAGCATTTTCACTTATGTGCTTATACCTGAGCTGCTTGAGGGAACCAAGCCTTTGTCTTTATTCTCCTCGTATATTGTTATGTTCAGTTGGTATTTCTGTTTAGACAGTTTTTCAAGCCATTGCACTTTTTCACTGTAAAATTACACTGTAAAAATATAGTAAAGGCTAAAAAAAAAAAAAAAAAAGTGCAAAGAAGTGAACTTATTTCATGTACTAAGTTCATTCTTAAGATTCAGATTTCCTATCTCTTCTCAGCCCTATTTCAGTTCAAATTTGAGTTCAGCAAAGATTTCACAACTGCTCAGATTAAGCTCCAGTTTGAGAATGCATTTGGAATCTTCTTTGGATTCAGATTCTTCTCGGTTTTTACCTTGCCCAGCTTCCCCCGCCTTCTCTGCCCTTTCACTGCAATGCCCCATCGTGTAAATACACTTTCTGAGAAACCCAAGAAGTCCAGCTTTTCTCCTGATAAAACTCATGCTGTCCAATAAAGGAAGAAAGTTTATCAAGCAACTTTGGCAGACACCTAAACACAGCATAAGCATGGAGTACCTGCCTTAGTTTATTTTGAGGGTCTGAACCAGCAGAGTCTTCCAAAGCAGTGCTGGAAAGCCAGGTGATGAGCTGGATGTGACCTCCTGTGTACGCAACCTCATGCACAGCTGAGAGAAGCTCACACACAAGCAAGCAAAGCTTGGGAACGCTTGCTTGGGTACCATGTTTGGTGCCATCAGTCCCTGGATTCATAGATTTAAAATCCTAACCGATCAATGAAAAAGAATACTGAACAGAGAACAGAAGTAGTAATTTACAAATGCAGCCACATCATTTTGGTGATGATCACCACCCTAGACTGACTACACCACCTGGGTAACTGGAGATTTCTGTACAGATTATTAAATAACTAAACAAATGAGCTTGTTGAATACATTCACAAATTATTCAAACAGTATTAGAGAAGACTGAATTAAACTAAGGAATTTGGTCACAGCTCAAAGAGGAAAATGCTTCAGAAAGACAAGAAGTTGTTTATAAAAGAGAAGTATCCTTTTGCAAGAGAATTTTTTTCCTCCTGAAGGAACGAAAACATCACAATGAAATGGCAAATACTAGTAAATCACCAGTGCTAAGTGACTTTTGTATGATTTCTCAACAGCAGTCAACATTCAATACAAGAAGAGAGCTCAGATTTCAAAGAATAAAATGTTCTGCACACAGAAAGCAAGTGTTTTGAAGGATGAGCATAGCAGAGGAGTATCATTACCAATGCATCTTATTCTGCGCTTATTCAATCTGGGTGGGTGTGCGTTCTGCATAACCATCTGATGTGTGATCTTACAGTTATACTACCCATGCCAAAATCAGTAACAAAACCTCTTAAATTAACTGATCTTTTTAGAGCAAAAGTAGGTTTTAAGTAATGATGCTGAATATAGCATATGCAAATACATGTGCCAGCTTATTTCAAGAGAATTTCAGCCACTCTTATTCATTATTCTTACTTTTACTAATTTTTACTCAAATTTCAAATGGCTTGATGAAAAACCATCATGTTAAATTCCTAAGAATTCATAATAATATTTTTCCCCACGATTGCACAACCTGGTCACATATAGAAGAAGTCAGATACTGGTCTAGATTAAGAGACCTACCATGATTTTATTCATCTTTTCAGATACCTCTGCATACAATGTTCCACACTTGCTAAAGCTTAACAATGGTAGATTGCTTGATTGATTTAGCAAATCAAATTAATTGCTTCCATAAAACTTGTGTCTGACTTTTTCCTTAGTTTTCCTTCTTGGAGGAGGTTATCATAGATCTACAGAAGTTAAAAGCAGCTTTCACTGGATGTGACCTTTTCAAAACCACATACAGGAACATCCACATGGGGCCAGATCAAAACTCTATCTAGCCCAGGATCCCATCTTCCTGTGCAACCCCAAGTGGTTGCCTAAGGAAGAGTAAAAATAGAGCAGGCAAGATGCTTCTCCCTCGGGGACTTCCCAAGCTAGATGCGGTTTCCCCGTATTAAGTAACTYTTACGAGATTTCCCTTCTGTGAACTTCTCCACTACCCCTTGAACTCAAGTAAACTTTTATCATCCACAGCATCTGAGAAGGAAGCCTACTGCCCCTTCATTTGGTTCACTGATTATCCGTATAACATGGGACACAGCGACTAGCTGAACCACTTCGTCTGTGCCATCTGCTAGGGTTTTTTTTGTTTATTTGTTTGTTTGTTTTAAGCTTGCTACTTTGTCCACCTCTCCTCTTCATCCATCATCTCTCTTTCAGGCGCAGGACTCCTAGTGTGTTTAACTAAACCTGCAGCAGAAGCTATTCCTACTTTTGGTCAGAGATACACCATGAGGATGAAGATCCTTTTTTTTTGGACTGGCACTGAACACTGAATAGATGCCTTCAAAAACCTCTCACAAGACTCCTAACCCTATCACCTCAGGCCTGAGCACAGCTGCTCCAGGACTCATCATTTTATATACGAAATTGGAATTGTTCTGATTTTCCTGTTCCCACTTAAAGTAACCCAAGTTTTTCTTCTATTTCATACATAGAAAAGAACACAGTTTCTGAAAAATTAACCTGCAATTGACTATTAAAAGCAGTTTACTAGAGTAGTTGGCACTGGTAAATTTGGCCAGATTAGAATTAGTTTGTGGAATTGTGCAGTAATTCCCTAACTGCACAGATCTGTGATGAAAATACATTGCATCTTCAAGTCAAACCATACATAAATATACCGCGCCTTCTGTTAACTCAGGCGTTTTTAGCTAGTGCTTTACCAAGTACATCCCTCACCCCGGAAAATGATCACAGCTGAGAGCATCTTACAAACATCAGGTCACCGAGTTAAAAAGAATACATTACTGCACCATAAATCTGACAAGCATATTTCAGCGTTTATTCACAGGGCACAAGTGGCTGTCTGTAATTTAATAGCCTTTGCAAAAGCAGAAGTATTTTGAACTTAGCCTCCCTTTCCCCGCCCCAGTTAAATATTTTATCATTTAACGCATTGGAATCCACGTCAGTTGATGCGTATCTGTACATACTGGGTTCAAAGGTGTGTACGTGTTTACATTTGCAGGACGTTTTTTCTAGAAGGGAAAGAAAGAGGAAATATCATCCGCATTAGTCAACCTTCTTACTCTAGTCCCAGCAATTGGCCACAGCAGCTTTCAAAATTTTTCTTTCTGAGTCAGTTTCTGATATCGCGCTCCCTCCCCGACCAGACGGGAGTGCGGGGAGGGCGCAGTCGATACGCCGGAGGGCAGGGGTGCCGGGAGGACTGGCTCTGCAGGAACCTCATGACATTCAAGGAGGACAAAGTCCGAGTCCTGCCCCCGGGATGGACCTAACCCCTGCCATGGCAGAGCGGAGTGGGGAGCCGGGCCTGGGGGTCCTGCTGGGCTGAATGTCAGTCAGCAGCAGACCCCAGCAATGTCGGCCAACAGCACCCGGGGCTGTACGAAATGGAACGCGGCCAGAAGGCTGACGGACCTGATCATCCCCCCCCCCTTTCCTCAGCGCTTGTTAACGCCACATCTATAATGCTGCCATCTCCAGTTTGGTGCCCCCCAGTACAGGAAAGACATTGATAAACTGGAGCAAGTTGAGTGGAGGTCACCAGGGTGGTCGGGGCTGGAGATCCTGAGCTTGATCATCCAGCCTGGAGAAGAGTTCTCCAGTTGGGTTTTCTTTTGGTGGTGTTGGGTTTTTCCCTTTCGTTTCTTAAAGAGAACAGATCTCTATCATTTAAAAGAAACGTGAAAAGATCATGCCTTTGTGTGGTTAAGCTTAACTGCTATCTAGCACTCTTCATATTCCCCCCCACCCCCCCGCCCCCTGCCTCTTCTTGTCTTCTAACCATGTGGCAAGACATGATTTCATTTAACTGGTTTCAGTGACAAGATGAAAACAACCCTACAACCCTCTTTACACATGTTTATAAAAATATTTGAATTTGTTATTGAATTACCAATTACCTTTGTAGTACTCGCAGCAGAAAACCTGTTAATGCTACATTGAACGATACTGTGAGTGCTCCAATTAAGCAGTAATAACAGTTAGAGTTTAAATCTTCGAAAGCGGTGTAACAATAGTAGTAATCACAGCTCAGGAACAAAAATGGCCAAAATTATGGTTTTATACGAACTAGGATCCAGAACTGTTAATACACTGTTTAGCTTTACTTTCCCTATTTACAGAGTATGGTTAACAAAATCCTGTATCCATGGCAAACTTTGAGAAGTCAGCTTCCCCCCAGTATTTAAATATAGGAGCTCTTCCTATTGAGTTGTCTGTCTACAGAAAAGCTAACTGAACTTCAGCAACTTAGCGGTAAAATAAAATTAAAACCAGTAAGATAGTGAACTTGCGTACATGTTCTGTATAATTGATATTAAGGTAACACAAGCTTATTCTTTTTAGAAGTCCTTCAACTTCCAACCTCAGACACAAACACTTTTTCTGTATGGGGGGGAAAAAAAAAATCACCACCAAAAATGCAGGTTTTCTCTTTACCTTCTTTTGTAACTCACTGCTACTCATCCAGATTGCTTTCCTCTCTCTACTGTGTTGTTTTATAAACTGCATTTAACGCTGGGATGTTAGGGGATTGATGTGCATGCTTAAAGTGAATACAGTGCCTAAGGTTTAGATGGACTCCCATGGGAATCCTAAAAGGTTAGAGACGCTTCTCTTAACACAAAGCCAAAGAGCACTGAAAAAGTATTGCAAAGGCTTTTAGTAGTAATGGTTTTGTACCCTCCCAAAAGTTATTCCAGAAATAGTTTAAAAATGTATTAGGATCAAAAATGAGGACTTTGAACAAACACCTTTCAGCAGCAAGCTACTGTAACCTCCTTCAGCAAATCATTCAGTTTTGTAGCATAACCTCCTTCAGCAAATCATTCATTTTGTAGCATAACCTCCTTCAGCAAATCATTCAGTTTTTAGCAAATCATTCAGTTTTGTAGCATAACTATTTAAATTCCAATATAAGGCTATAGATCTGTGTCACTATAGATACCTGAATTGCTCTTGATACAACTATGTCATTTTTTTCCAAATGTGATCCAACTCCTCCTGTACATTTGTAGGTAGAGGTATACAACTCCAGATGCTTTTCATTCTTACAGCAAAATCATCTCACAAAATAGATAAATGGTAAAATCAAACACTATCAAGAGTATAGTCCGATAAAACAAGTGTACATAATTAACTGTCAAATTACTCAAGAGAACAAAAAAAAAAAAAAAAAAAAAAAAAAAAAAGAACAATCTCAAACATTTCTCTTAATGACCAGAAACTTCACAGATAAAGTAGAAAGATTAAATAGCACCACACCCAACACTTTACAGACTTTACACTGAAGAGTTGGAGGTGGATTTCTTGCGGGTATAGTCCAAAGTCTGGAACATATTTTATTGCCCACAACGGTTCTACTGGAATGATTTAAAACTTATGCAAATCAATGACATGAGCGTGAATATTTTTACACTAAGCACAACAGTTTCACAAGACTGTTCATTTTCTTTACGTCTGTGTAACTGTCATCAGTATGAATAAAAGTTAAATGTGTGAAATGCATGATTTTGAAATTAGTTATATCCTAAACAAAATAAATAGAGCAATTTCAATGTTTAGAATATGGCTACGCCAAGGAACATTAGCTGCTGTAAATATTACACATTTCTATGAAAATGCTTATAGCAAAAAGAAAATTTCCACACTTACAAAGTCACAGGAACATTTCTAGAGTCACTCTGAAGTGAGGGTGCTGCACTTTTCCATTTCAGGGGAAGTGTCACTAGGAAACTCAGTTACCACAATAAAAGCCTATTACAACCACATGTGTAAGAAATGCTATTTCCCTGGATATAAGAAAAGAAAAAAAAAAAAAAGCTGCATTCATTGTTCTAATTAAATTTTGGTTAAATGGTTTGCATTTCAGCTTTCAAGACCCACAGTATGCTGTCTTTTATTCCTTTCATCTCAACTTGTATCCAAAGATAGTTTCCTAGACCTTTATGCCCAAGCCTTTGGGGTGATTGACTCTTTAGTCACAGGTATAAGCTGGAGACCTTACACAGGTGTAAGTTTTGGGCTAACTACTATCATACTTCTTGCACTGAAGCACTTGGCTTTCATCCAGCCCACAACTTTCTATTCTACACAAAATAAAAAGGCAGGAAAGGGTGGTTCCGTGTTGTGTGTTTTGGGTGTTTTGTTTTTCTCTTTTTTTGAAGCCAAATTAGGACTAGGTTTTTCAAATCATTAAAATGCGTGTTTCTTGGAAAAAATGAGCACAGCAAATTCAGGTTCAGCTCCATCATGCATTCTTATTTTAAGCATGAAATTCTTGAGCAAAAAAAGATTTCAAGAAGATATAGTAACTCTGCAAATACGTTAGATATGGAAGAAGACCTAAGTATGAATTTAGTATTATCAACTGCAAACACCAGTTCTGACCCACCTGTCCACAAATTAACTTGCCTTTTTTTTTTTTTTTTTTTAAAACATCTCCATTCTCAGGGTATTTGACTCTGCCTCCTTTGAACAAAATATAGCAGTTGTTCTTGAAGCACAAAATGGGATACAAGTCCCGAAAGAGTATCTCATCATTACACCTCAAGCTTCCAGGTAAGTCGCATGTCAGTTCAAAGAGCTGAGAGTTACTGGCAAAGCAACCCTAAAAAATTCCTCCAAAGACTGAGATGTGGTACTGCTTTCACAATTAAAGCTCTCCAAAAACCAAATTTCTAAGAGCACTGACAACAATCCTCCACTCAAAAAGACCATCTTTTCAGCGGTTTCTATGCAGATTGCTTTCTTCAGTGATCTACTTGGCAGTGGTAATGTTCATCACACAGAACAGAAATTTCACTTTGCCTTCATTGACCCTGCAGAAGAAAGCATCCTGAGCAGGAAACAGGAAACCTGGCATATTCCCCAGGACTAGACAGGAAGAACATGAAAGTCATGAGAAACCACCAACTTAAAAAAAAAAAAAAAAAAAAAAAAAAAAAAAAAAAAAAAAAAAAAAAAAAAAAAAAAAAAAAAAAAAAAAAAAAAAAATCTGTTTTCTAATTAGAAACTAAAGTCTACAGTTATTTTCCTACCACCTGAAGAACGGGAAGTTGCTAAAGGACTGAACGTAGCACTGGAAGAAGCTACATCTGCATTCAACCCCTTTCTGCTACTTACTGTTTCACTGCTATTTTCAGGAACCCTATCATATCTGCACATTTAGTGGCTGCACCCAAAAAGACAAGTGAGGCAATTTCATCACTGAAAGGAGGTGCTGGTGTTATTGTAATCTGAATTACAGGATAAAGAAGGTAGGTACTAGAGGATGCTTTGTGTTTGGCTTAACTTGGCGCTGCTAAAAGGCTTCCTTTACAACAGCCCCTAAAGGGAGATGGGTGCTTAGTAAGGGACAATAGTTGGGATATAGCAGATAGTGATTCTGTACATATATTTAAAATAGTTTATGTTGGTATGATCGATATAGTCGTTCATTCTTATTTAATCATAAGAAAACCCCATGAAACGTATCCTGCTCCCGATGGATGAAGAGCTGCAGAACATACGCTTATGACCGCATCACTTAGCAACTATTCCATTTTATCAAGCTTTATTTTAAACGCATCTAATCTCTGAACAACTTTTTTGTGGTATTTTAAATTCAGAAAGTATTACCTCTGAACTGAAATAGAGAGCCTGTCTCAAAAATTCAGCTTCTGAAATGCTTGAACACAAGGATGAACATGACAGATAACAGTTGTTACTTCTCTCCAGTTGGCTCTAGTTATGTAGAGCTTCATGCTACAGAAAGCATGGCATTCAAATTATTCTATGGTTGTTTTTTGCTTCAGGAAATTATGAAAAATAATTGAGCTAAAGGAGCATTAAATTGATAAATTAAAATTACCCGAAAGATAGAAATGCCAGGGCTAGATTGAGAGCTCCGTTACTTCATCTCATGTATGTGCTCGATCCCACTTCAGCAAGACTTCTCTGACAGGGTTTTCCATTTGCTTCATAAGATTTACACTTCATTTAGTGTACAGGATTGATAATGAATGCAAGAAAAAGTACAGAGCAGCAAAAAGTTGAAGGCCTTATCCAAATATCAAGTTTTGCAAGGTGCTGAGATACTTCCAGCTATCTTTGGAGACAATTTTTGAGTTTCATTCAAGACCTACTCTAAATATAACCCTATAGTAATAATATTAATAGAAGCCAAGTATTTTAATTTGATATTTTATGGAAGAATGAAATTAATATAGTAAAACTTCAACATCAGGACTTAGGGGCTTATGGTAGCTTTAAAAAGGTTTGCTATTTAGGATTAAGGCAGTGAATTGTTTCAAAATTTTTTTGCTTAGTTTAATATGTTCATCTATTAACCTACCACTGTTTGGATTTATTATTTGTATTTAATGAGATTCTTTAAGTGGATACCTCATTTTACAGAATTGGAATTTTTTTCAGATGGAAGAATTAATTTGCTTGAAAGACAAGACAAATTTTAATTATGCCATCAGTCTGATTGTTCAGGCTGCCTCCTTTAAAACTGATAATTGGGATAACAAATTCTGTCAGAATTGAAACTCKCACTTTTAACTCCATGGCATGATTTTACTAAGAACCCTTCCACAGCTGGGAACAACTGGGTGTGTCACCTCTAAAGAGCTGGGTAAGGAAGTGCTTAACATTTTTAAATAGTAACTGTGCTGACAACTGAGAGTCACTAAGCTCGTATTACATTCTTACTTTGATAGAACTAAAAAAAAAAAAAAAAAAAAACAAAAACAAAACAGACCCAAAACAAAACAACAACAAAAAAACAAACAACAAACTGCTGGGCTTTAAAATATCATCTCCTCTGATTAAAAATAATAAAATCCTAAGCTAAAAATATCAAATATATTGAAAGAACTGAAGAGGGACACATATGGGTTTACACAAATAACAAGCCACGAAACAAGAAGATACGCACATGACTGCCAGACACGGTATGTAAGGAATAAATCCATCTGGATAATCTTTATTGGAACACATGACACATTACTGTTCTATACCATTGAGCAATAACTTCTGCAGATTTACAGAAAGACTGAACTATAAATCTCAGGCATTAATCCACACTCCCATTTTCATTGGCAGAAAAGAAACCATCCATGCCAGTATATTTTTCCATGTCACCCGACAACTACGCTCATCGCTGATCTGGCAAAGCATAACATTTGCAAGGCTTTGAACAGCACCCAGTAATTTTAACCAGCCCTCTTCACACAAACTTCTAAACAGTAAAATTTTAAGGAGCTTTTTCTTTGCAAAAAGGATAATCACATAATCACTTGGAACTGAGAGTCTGGATATTTAAGTGGATTCTTGCCTCTCCTGTCCCAGGTACTAGTAGTAATTACAGAGGAGGGTTTCACATTATGCCTGTGCATCATCTCGGTTGCAATAAAAAACCAAAACACAAGTGAAAGTTGCAACCTCATTACCCGATAGGAAGATTATTTCTTAGTATGGCTTCTGGCAAGCCATAAATAACAGAGGGTCTTTACCTTAACTGTGGTTACACAAGAACATTACACTACGTACAAATAAAGAGTTTGTTATTTCTTAATGGCTTGACATTATTGTTGATGAGACAGAAAGATAGAGTGCWATCAGTAAAGGTACAGTGACAGGCAGCAAGCACACTCAGAAATGAGGTACGAGGAGAAAAGTAACTTTTCCTGCTGGGAAGGGAGCCTGCCTCTGTGGGACAGGACAGCAGTCCGAGATGCCAACAGCCTGAGGGCGTATGATTTCCCACAAGGCAAGAAGGAGGAGGTACCACACGCAACTGCCAGGCAGCAGAGACAGGAGGAACAGAGGGAACACATCTTCATCATCCTCAGAGGGGAGGCGTTCCTCCTGCAGGACCTTCCCAGCACCAGAGGCATCAGAGCAATTAGACAAGTCTACAGAAGGCCAAGTGTGGCAGGGACAGAGATGCAACCTCCCAGCCAGTGTCAGAGACTGGTTTTGCTCTGACGTAAGATGACAACTCTCATGTCCTCCTCAGCAACAGAAGCGGACCCACCCTTTTAATGGTACCTTCCTCTATCTATTTTCCACATACAAGGAAAATCAGGCATTTTCTTATGCCCAGCAGGACATACGTGTATCCTACCAGCGCACCGTTCCCACCCATCCCAGCCTGAAAAGCTGACTGTTTAAGCAACAGTTTATTTAATGTATTTTGGGTAGATAAAAAGCACGCGCTAACGGTGGTGCAACAGCAGAACACAGCAAGACTGCCGAGGTGTCAAAATACACACTGCTTCAGGCACACCTTAATGTTATCCTGTACAACCTATCGCAGCTGGTTTAAGATGTGGGCAATTAGCCTCAGGTGATGGCAGCAAAATGAATTTGCTTAGGAATGTTAGGAAGCCAAAAATGAAATGCAATCTTTTATAAAAATCAGCATATAAAAAAAAAAGTTTTCCCTCTTTGTGACAAGAAATTATTTACTTTTAATGCTGAGTCCAACAGTCCAACAGAGGATAACGCGAAAGCAAGACATGAAACAGCATCCCTTTTCTGAGGCCTGGCATCCTACAAGTTTTGAAGAAATTTGCAATTCAGCTTGAATGTATGAAATAAGTAATTTCTATTTAATAACAATAATAATAATAATAGATCAGATAAAGTTCCTGATCAGACACCATTTCTYTCCCGACACAGATATGACTCTCTCTGGAAACCCTCTGAAGACCAGCTTGCCCTATGGGTAATCAAGTCACATAATTAACTTTTCAATGGAGAGAGTTATCTTCATATAACTTATTTCCTTCTTTTCTTGGAATAAAACTTCCCTCCCATCCCTCCCCAAACTCCAAAACATGTCAAAATGCACTAGCATGGTTAGGTTACCACTTTACAGCATGCTCAGATACAGAAGTTTTGAATTACTCCGTAAGCATTTTACACACACTGTGGGACTGTCATATGATACGTAATGTGTGGAAAATCAAACTTATATTGAAACAAATTAAAAGAGCATGGCTATACTGCTGGCAGCTCTTTTGACTTTAACCCAGATTCCTTGCATTGCTGTCCATAAGAAGTGCTCAACAGTTAAATCTGGGGTTTTGAAATACACTAATTAATCCGTTGCCAAGTAGGTATGATGTAGAACTCCAACTGCCTTATGACGACTTCAAATTCCAGCCTTACTCTCTGCTTCCGGAGCCGGGAAGGGAACTGGCGGAGCTGAAAGCACCCAAAACCACCCCAGTTACAGACCCATTGGGTGAGTTTCATGGCTGACCTCCCTTGGGCATCGCGGTTAATGTAGGGACGGGTTGGACAACATACCTTGCACAACAGTTTGCTAACTCGACCTCTCTGGGGTTTCAGCTTGTCGCTATTGACGCTGCTGAAGATCAGCTCCTGGCAGCCTCCAACCCTTCCCAGCTACACCCTTGGAGCAAACCTCCACCAAAGTAACTTCAGCAAGGGTTTTGTGGATAATTAAAGCATGGTAGAGGCTACCAACCCTCAAGCTTTCGGCATGACATAGGAACTAGCAGGGAGGATACCAGCGCCCTGGAAAGGCGCCAAGTCCCTAAACATATTAGTGAGAAATTACGTTTCGGGTATGAGTCAAAGATTGGAAGATGCCTTGCCATCTCAAGTATTAGACCTCAAAACGGTACRAACTTTCATTCTGAAACCAGGCAGAGAGTATGTCAACACGCTACCACCCGATCCACCTACAAGAGATTTCTTTCTAATTAAAGCAGTTATGTGTCATTTCACAGTATTTTTTTTTCCTTGTATTTACAGAAGGATTAGTGCCTAGTCCTCTTCGATAAAACTGGTAATTTAAGACAGGAATAAATTCTTAACATTTAACCTGACACGCTTCCAGCAAAACTCACTAAAGCTTTTCTTTTTTTCTGGAGACTCAACAAACTCACTCTTTGTACTGACACAATAAAACCAGCTAATACTGTAACAACACAAGATGCCCCAAGACGGTATTTTTCCACGACACATTTATCTTAAAACACCTGTTAAGCGTCTATATATTAGAGCTCCACCTGAATCTCTTAGAAACTAGTAATAAAACTTGTGTTAGGAGACACAGCAGTCCCAAAATCTGAGAATCCACTAATTATATTTCAGAACCAAACCACTGCTATTTCACAGAAAAACTCTCTTCTCTGTAAACATGACAATTACCCTTTGTGCAATCCAGTACTTGTTTTCTACTCTCAAACACATACACCCCTTGACAGGAGATGTGACATTCGGAGACAAACACCTGATTAAAATTCAGAGTGGCAAGACCAGCAGTCCTTTAAGGAACACCATACCCGAGCCTCAGAGCCATTCAGGTAAGTATCAGAAGTACCACCTCAGCCTTTCAGATTCTACATCGGCAATATCAAAGCATAAAGGGAAGCGATGCTTTTGATAGCATTTCACCGTTAATTTTTCTCCAAGTTTGAAATAACCTGAACAGCTTCCGTCTCATATATTAAATGCTGTAAATATTCATTAGCAATTAGTTTGCTTGTAAGGTATAATACTACTTCATGTTTCAAATTAAATTTGTGCAAATCCTATCTACYAGCCTTAACAATGCTTAAACCCTCACCACAGTATTCAGA
>JAYKAV010003230.1:108809-175679 GCA_035582835.1 Phoebastria nigripes
CCGAACAGTTTACACAAAACAGACTTTACAAGTAAAGTGTGTAAAATACACCAGTGCCAAGTCACCCCACTATACAGAACTGGAATGACAGTAATCCACTTAAAGGTGAAACTCCCCTGAAGCCTAATAAGTAATAAAAGAAGTAAAGACCTCTTGTTCTTGAAACACGGAAAGTTCTGGCAGAGCTTGACCCCCCCCCCCCCTTTTTATTTGTATACACAGGTTCTTCTGTTTTGCTCACACAGGTTAACAATATGATATAGATGAAATTCAGCCCCTCTGTACACAGGGCTTGAAACACAGCAAGTTGCCTCAGATCCTCAATTCACGTAGTCCCTGCTTTTTAGACTATGATTTAGTACTTCATTCTTCTTAGAAGAGAATTTGGAAGTTTCCTCTAACTTTGCTTCCTTCAGCAGCCAGACATCTTTTGTTTCAAGAGGACTAGCATCCTACTACCCTATTTAACCCTTGCTGCCCTACGTGGCTCATCCCACGGTGTAGAGAAGCTCCCCCTGCACGCCCGGATCAACGGTTCGGAGACGATCTGCCTTAGTGCCAGGCTTCCTCGCGTCTCCCCCCAGCCTCACTCCCCGCAGAAAGCAAGCTTGGTCACTGCAGCCGCAGCATCTCGGCACCCTGCATTCGGCAGCATTTGGTGTTGGCATCGTATTTAATAGATCTTTTACATACATCACCGGAGGAGGGTGATTCAGCAGGGGCACACGGGTGCGGAGGTGTTCAGACAGGCGTTAAAAGATGTGGTATGAGGATTTTGTACCAAACAGAAGAGTGAGTAGCATAGCTGTACGGCTCCAGCACTGATACCGCAGAAAAAGTTATCACCGCTGCAATTAACATCTACTTTCTTTGGAAATTGCCATGAATTTTAAGCACCGCACATCAATAAATATTTGACAAACCAGAGAGAAAAGCACTGTAGCGTCCTGCTTATGAAGATTTAACACAGATAAACACCGACTGCCGCAAGAAATCTCAAAACCGCGCTTCCTTGGCAAAGGCAAGAGAAATCAAATTATAAATGTCACAAGTATGATTTAAGGTGTGTAGCTTTTCTACGTGGTTGACTTTTTTTTTCCAGTTAGGAAGGAATGTTTCTTTACAAACACAGAAAGAGTCATCAGTTATTTAAGGAAATAAAAATATCATACAAATGACAGAGTACACCACAGACTACAGCTGATTGAGTAGATAAATGGAAATTTTTTGCAGTCCGTTTGGCAACTGTATTTACGTATTTTGTTAAGCGCTGGCAAGTTGAGGCAAAAAGGGTCATACTTTTTCAGAGCTTTGGTTTAGAGCAGGAGGAGGGATGAAAGATTTCCACATTAGAAACTTCTTGCTGCCAATCATATTACTTTACAGTTAGTTTACAAGAATTTTTCAATTAATTAATTAGCATTTTGACATCTCGTCCCAGTAGCACGCTGGAAGCATAAGTTTGGAAGACATGATCTCATTTAAAGCATCCCCAAAATACTACTTTTGATTCATGGTAATCAACCAACAGGCACAGCACTTACTGTCCCCTGACTAGGTATCAGGGCGAGCAGTTGAACCACCATTTCTTGGAGTCTGCACCCATATAATTTCTCCCCGCTTACATCTCCTAGATACATTTCACTTCATCATCACCCACCCAAAACCTGTCAAGTTCAATCCAGCTGCTGGGTTTCATTCTGCCTGATCGAAGTCTTGAGCAGCTACTAAAAATGTCACAAAGAGTTTGCAACAACCTCCCCTTTCCCCACACCCTACATTTCAAAGTGTTTAGGCAGCAACAGAAAACAATTAAAGGAAATTCAGAGCTAAGGCTGCAACGTACCATATGTTTTCAAGCAGAAGGGCACAAAACATCAGTAAACCACTGCTGAGATTACATACTCCCACTATCAGGCATTGAAAGACTACAGAACAATGTCATCTCTAACTATTAATAACCATACTTCCTTTCTAGCACACAACCCTCTTTTCTTCATTGTCTAGCAGAGGTATTTCCATACAAGCCACATTCCTCTTTCCCATAAGACAGCAGAAAGAGTACCAGAAGTGATTTATAGTTCCACATACATTCCTATCAGGTCTTGCATCACTCCTGACATTTGTTAATTTATAGTTTTAGGTTCTCAGAACTCAGGTCAGATTTTTTTTTTTTTTTTTTTGGTTCGCAGTATACTCTATGAGAGAATTGGACTGAGAGTCAAAATTTCACCCCACCCTAGTCTGACTTACTGACTGACCTCAGGAAAGCCACTAAAACTCCCTCTGCCTACGCTCTGCTATCTTCAGGTRTAGAACTAAAACCATGATGAAGACTTCTTCGCGAAGTACTCCGAGATCTAACATTTTAAAAACTTTTTATATAAGGGGTAAGACTTTTCTTAAATTCTTAAGCATAATGATCAGGTTCCTAAAATGCTTCATAAATTTACAAAGACCAAAAAAAAGTCATAACGTCCTATTTTTTAAATTTTTTTTTTTTTAATTTTTTTTTTTTTTTTAAATCAGGATTTTCATCCCGCAGTTTGTATGGTCATCATTCTTCCAAATTTGAAGCAACACCTGCTTAGGAGTTTGAAGTAATGGCAACTGAAACTTCTGAATTTTACAATGAAAACACACATGCTAATTTCCAATTGCATTTTTTGTAGCTCTGACAAAATCTCACTAAAATTCATTAAGTAAGAAATTTAACACATTGTTTGATGGTTACACTTGAAATACCATGCTGTGTCACTTTCCAGGTGAAAAGATATTTTCTCAGACTAATATAAATTCTTTTATGTCCAGGAAACTTGTTTGAGCACTTCAGCTGGACCACTGATCAAAGGAAAAAAGTTTCCCCTCCCATGTAATTGTACTTGTCGGAACAAAACTAGATACTTAAGGTGTATCCTAGTCACCTGTTCGGTAACAGTCAGATAGAAGTCCTCATCTGGTTTAAGCACTTTAAAAATCTGAAGATGTTACTGCACTTACTTAAAACAATGCAGTAAACATACYACCACACATTAAAATGCTTTTCAGTATTTAATAAGACTATATCATTTGCCAGAGCAGACTGGTTTCAAGCTAAGCATAACAACAGGGTGGAACATCTAGAGGAAAAAAAGGGCAAAAAGCATGAACATAGTGCCTCAAATTGCTCATTTGGTTTGTTTTTTTTTTTGGTTTTTTTTTGTTTTTTAAGTATAGTAAAATAGATTACTTAAAGTTACACTGTCTTTCCTTGCAATTACCATTTCTTTATTAAAAAAATCTCTTGCTTCCCACAGGAAAAAGGAAAATAACGCTTACTGAAAGTTTCGTTACCTGCAGCATAAAAAGGATATTGAAGAAAAAAAGAAAAAAAAAAAAAAAAGAGGTCAGTAACCATGACTATAAAGAGGAACCTGACCTCATTTCTGCCATCTGAAATGTTCCTGAGCCTGCGTTAAATGTATAGGCTGCCTTATAAAGGGGAGCACACATTGGATGAAGGGCACCAGTTCTGTCAGACCGTATCCACTTTCACTTTCTCTCCCTTCCTCTTCAGTTTTAGACATTTATAGAAGTTAAGAATATAAGTCACAAGAAACACTAATTGCTCTTGAAAAACAAAAATCTCCACTCACGCAAGCAAAGATTATGCTAAGTAACTATTTCTTAAAATACTTGTCATCTGAATTCCCCAACAACTTGCTGAGCACATTCATCTGGAAAACGGGCGATGATGCCTCTTTAACTTTGTTTACACGTTGAAATTATCAACTTTTCAGAAAAAGACGTGTATCATCTTGTGCCTTGCCTTATGAAAAGCAATACTAATTAGCTTCCAGGTGAAAGATACCAAATAGGACTTATGCAACTTCACTCTTTGCAGCAGTGCTGCGTACGCACTCACCCTGTACCTCTGAATTTACAGTCCAAAGACAAATCAAAATCCCAAGACCCAGATCAGCCACGAGGGAGAGGGAGGGTGATGGAGGCAGGGCTCGAGGCAGAGCCCACAGCCGCCGCGTTAGTTGGGATGCGTTCTGGTCCTCGTCAAAAAGGTGACTTAAACCTTCACAAGAAAAAGCAACATCACTCAGTATTACTCCCTCATCACTGCAAAAAGAAACATCAGACAAGCAAACAGAGCACATAAAATGGTTATCAGCTCATCAGTCAGCTCTCTACCAAAATTTATGAGGGTATTTCTTATGAAATTTTTGGACACTGTTAGTTGCTGCACAACCAGCAAGCCGATCCGGGTTTGAGCCTTTATTTTTTGGTGTTTGGTAGCAAAGCAAAGCAAACAACAGTAACTTAGTTTATGTATTTGTGTATTTGCCCTTCCTCATTTGCTATGAAGAACAGAAAGGAGAAGTTCTCTTATACTGATTTTCTCATACCAGACAAGCTACTATTAACAATACTAATGTAGCCCATACTAGTCAAATTCACAAAGCAGGAGTTTAATATTTAAAAATTCAAATTATTTAAAAAAAAAAAATACAAAATGCGAGAAGAAAGAAAGCATGGACCAATATAAAGGCTATACTAAACACAAGGAGGTGAAGAGCAGGAGAGAATACTCAGGATTTTCAGCATGAAGGAATGAATTTTGGAAGTAGAGCTGCTTTCAAAAAAAGGATTATTTTTCAAATTAAAATAAAACCTCTCATATTAATATTACCATCAGATTTTTAAATTTAATTGGAAAACATAACTAATTTGCTTCTAAGTAATTTAGAGAAGGAACTTTGTAGCCAAGTCCTAAATAAAACATACAACTGAAATAATCTTCACTTTGCAAGTGTAGATTTTTACCTGAAAAGTTGTTTTTAAAAAGTATCCTATAATAAAGTCAAAATGTCATCTGCATGCCATTCCCTTGCAACAACAACAAAAAAAACCAAAACAAAAAAACCCCAAAAAAACAACACAACACCAAAAAAAACCAAAACCAAAACAACTCTGTCAAGAAAACTTTCCCACAGAAAAGGAAATTTTGGCCAGCTCTACTTGATGACAGGAGATAAGGAAGTACCAGGGCGGTTCCATGGTTTACAAAGTGTTAGGCACAAAGGCTCAGAAAAATATTTTTTAATGGCAGCATTTTTATCTTCTCCACCCCTGTCTTTATCTCCCCTTTCATTCTGGTATAGCTTTCTTTCATATTTCTCCCTTCTTACCTTTATTATTCCCTACTTTCCTGGTATAGGAGGTACATGCCGATGATCTCCGTAACAAAAAGTGCCTGTCCCCCACTGTTTGAGGTGGTTGTCTTGGTGCAAGTGGAATTAATAACTTCTGATACATTAAATAAGTAAATTACAGCATGTAGTGGTGTTATATTAGATTGCATTAAAGAGAGGGAATGATGTTTGAGTAGCATTTGTCAGAAGGGCGTGTTGGGCTTTGGTGAACCAGGAAAGTAAGTGTTTGAAAAATCCTGCCTGGAAAACTATCAAGACACTCTTCACCCTAAAGGAAACATAATTCCCCACTAGAACAAAAAAATCCCARTCTACAGTATTTCAGACGCACATGTTCAAACCTGGGACTGTCTAGAGATGTGCAGTTTTATTCTCTTGTGTGAAAGGGAAACAAAAGTTCACCAAAAAACCCTCTGCCAAAGCTGAAGAACATGAAGATGACATTTGGTGCTAATATTCATCCAGCACGCACACTGAGAGAGTCAGAGTTAGCAGCATCTCTACTCATTTGAAATGAAGGACCAACTCCGAAAAAAGCGCTAATAGCATTTCATTTACAATTCTAAAAACCCAATAGCTTTCTACTCTGCCCTGTGGTTTGACCACAGCCCTCACACCTCTGATGTGATGAAATACTTCCCAACCACAGAGCAAAGCGTTGCACTTCCATCTTACTCACAGGAGCTGCAAGGAAAGGTAGATGGTCTTGAACAACCAAATCGGTACGTTGCAAGGCAAGGTTCCCATTAGCTACCACTCTCCAAAGGAGGTATTGACTCTAACTCTGAATTTGCTTCACCACCTGGTCTCAGCTGGAAACTTACTTTAACTAAATTTTTGCCTTGCTACAGAGCATAATTATTTATCCTGAGCAATGAGCAATGTATTATTCTGACAGATATGTCCAGCTTGCATATACTATACAAAACTCATTCATCTTCCCACCGTCTCATGATGTCTTATGACTTCCACCCCGGTTCATGATTCTGTGTTCAGCCAACTGAATTGGAAACATGAGGTTTCTGGGGAACAGCGGCGCTGCAGCCAGAGGTGCGCCTCAAAATGCTCTGCAGAGCCTTGTTGGAAAATACGTTGTCAGACCACAAAGTCCTCCCCCTTGTGTGGTTATATCCAAACTATCTCACGTGCTGGGATTCAAGCTGAAAAGCCCATATTTATTAGGAACCAGGTTTTCTTTGGGTTTGCTTTTGCTAACCATTCATTTTATTTCCACCACCCCCACCGCCGAGAACTCTAAGCAAAATCATTTTGCAGCATCTGAACCCAGCAAGATTTATCAATTTGAGTAACTTTCTTTAAATCCCATCTCTGTTTCACATAAGTATGGGCCAGAAAAAGTGGATTTTTAAGGCAGACTGCACTTTCACTACTGTGCATAATGAAAACCCAGCCTCCACAATCCTCTGACCTTTTGGTTACCCTTACCATGTCCCCCAGAAATGCCAGAGGGCTTCAGGAACTGCTACTCTGTGCCGGTTTGCTTGCCTGCTCTGCTGTACTAGGGAAAAATACACGCATTGCTCTTTACACAAACTGTGTATTTTAGACAGTTTGAAAGACAAGCAGAAATTAAATTTTCATTTTCCAGAAACTGTTTTAGGGCAAAGGTTTTAAACAAATGGCATTTTAAAAAATGGACAAAATTAAAGCCAACAAACAACAGCCACATCGCAGCTAACTCCCTTTGGGAGACCTACGGGAACATCATCATCTCCGAAACCTGCCGTGCACTGTTAAAAATCAACCTGCAGCAAGTGGCATCATTCTGTGACTACTGCTGGAATTAGTCCTTTGCACCCTGCAGATGACACTCCTCATTCCTCAGGAAACCACCTCAAGAGCTGCATGGACGCTTCTTCGGTCACTCATCTTTGACCACCGCTTCCCTGCAACAGCTCTGGTACCTGCCTTACCCCCAGTGAAGCAGTTCTGTTTTCCAAACTGGAACATAAATGAATAAATAAACATGGCTAAGATGATGGCTAGATCTCACCCAAACCATGGGAGGCACGTGCCTCAGAAGAGAAATGGAGCAGCAGGGCTGCAGCGCAAGCTGCTAGATGGAGATCAAGTTATGTCTGGGTCCAACTCTCCCTCCCAAAGAGTTCTAACAAACCCTTCCACGCAAGCTGCAGCCCAGCCTTCCTGCACCATGCCAAACTGGGGATAAGTTTAATAAATTTTTGTAAGTTTGCCTGCTACCAATTCAGCATTTTTTGTTAACTGAATGCCGAGTTTCATTTCAATATTTCATCATCAAAACACATATATTTATTTATCCATTCCATCATGATTACACCTGAACCACTGCGATCCACACCCAAAATCGCTAGACAGCAGTATAATCAAACTAAAGGTGAAAGCTAAGGCTTATTTTCAGTTGTCTAAAACATGGTTGGAATTTAGGCAATCCTAGTAATATAAAGCCCCTATTAGATTTTATGAGAATTAAGGTGTCACAAAAAAAAAAAAAAAATAACAAATTAATGATGCGTTTACTTCAAAAAAAAAAAAAAAAAAAAAAAAAAAAGACACCTCAGTTCCCTAACTCAATACAAAAAAGCATAGCACACAATATTCCATGTAAAACCTTTTCTATGGGTTAACACAAAACATCAGCGCTCTCAATGACTATCTTCAAGTGGTATTTTAACAATACCACTGGATGATCTTGGTTTATGAGAATCGTTCACCTTTCCTCCCCTTTCCTTTATTTTTGAAGACTTGTAGGAACTAGAAACAACCTGAAGGAACAATAATATACTACAAGTAAGATACAAACTGCACACCTAATGAATACTCTGAATTTTTGCATCTGGAAACAAAACACCAATACATGTAAAACAAAAAAAATACATGTAAAAACGAGAGTTCTTACAATTATGATTCAAGATTACACTTAAGTCACCACAAAAATGAAAGCTAGCCTATGGTTTTCTGGTTTGGATCAACTGGCTACTTCAGAGGCCATTTAGGCAATCAAACTGCTGATAGAAGAACTGTGCTGTCGTCCCCAGAATCATTTTGGTTTCATTTGAATTCTTTTTTGGATCCCTCACATGAAAAGAATGTGCAGCACTCGTTATTTGCAAGCCTAATACCCTGAGCTTTTCTGGGACAAAGGCAACTAATACTTTCTACATTCATTTGATGTGGAAATGCATGTTCTCAGCTTGTGCAATAATATATGGCAAGTTAACCCAATCTTATGACCTCCGGCCAACTTAACTACACTTCTTCTTTAACGAGATACGCAGTTGACCAGCAAAAGCAGATGTTTTGTTGGCTCATCCCATTAAAACATATAAATAAAAGTATCTAGAGGTGTTTTGCATTCCACTCTTATTAATAAATCAGGTTACTTTCCCTAATATTGAGATTGCATGTTTACCATAAAGTGGGATCTTCCACTTGTTACAGCAATCACGCATACRCCCCTGTTCACCTTAGGTCTTTTAAGATGAGACCAATAGTTCTGGTGACAGGACCAAGTGGCCTAGACACCTAGTGATATGAATAGCCAACAAGGCCTTCRTAGGAAAAAATTATGAAGAAACAATTATTTGAATTCGTTTACCCACAAAAGGGTTTCTGATGTGAAATGGCTACAAAATTTATCCTACAGTCTCTGACCAGCAAATTTGCCAGACAGCATACAAGAAATCTTTTACATTTCCTGTGCAAATGATTACATTCACCTCCCCCCTTTCCACCCAACAACATGATTTACAGCCAAAACACTGGTAAATCCCTCAACTGAAGCCTGAAGAGAGATCTTTGCATCATCAGAGTTATTTTACTGCAACCTAAGCTTTGCTGTGGGTGGAGAGAAGCAGATTCTGAAAATACTCGGGTTACATAGAACACTTCCAAGTCTGCCCCTTCCCTAATAGAGGGACATCTGAAATGGCTTGTGAATATAAAATAGGATGGCGGCCTTTAAATAAAGACAAGTAACACTATATAGGTTTGTGCACAGGAGCTGTCAGTGCTTGATGTATCTGGGGATGATGAAGCTTCATGCAGTGACAAGCTGATTAAAGTTACAGGTCACCTTTGCGGTCTAAGACAACGTATAAATGGTACTATCTTAAACAAAAACGGAAATGGAACTAAAATCTTGAAAAATTAGTAGGTTTTTGTAGCAAGACCGTGTAAGAACAATAGGCAAGAGAGCGCTCATTAAAAACAAACAGAACTTGGCATCATACCCCAGATATTAGATTTGATGTCACTACTTACCAAGCCAGCTATTGGAGTTGACAGACGATTGATTTTCTTAACGATGCCAGGTTTGATCTTGTTAATCAAACTAAAAAGAAGTGATATGATTTTTCTGTTACATAATCAACTTTGTTTAAGCATAAGCATCAATGCTTATTAAGAAATACTTTGCATACAGTCCTAACTTACATGACTTGAACCAAGTAAATTTGAACCTATTAATGCCCCTTAAATTTTTTTTTTTTAAATCGGTTTTCCAAGAAGTGACAAGCAACAACAGATCGTAGAAGCAAAAATGGGACAAATCACACATGCGCACACACACAAAAAAAGACATTTCTGAGAATGGCAAAGTCAGAAAGAAGAAAAGAAAGTGCCTGGGTAGGCCTAGGCAGAAATGGATCTGTGTTTCTACTACATGGGTGGTGATGTTAATCAGACTCAAATTTCCCAGTTAAAGATTTTCTTCACAAAAAAGTTCTGATGCAGAAGATGTCAAAAATATATCAGAATATTAATTTTCAGAGTTCAGTGTGAAAGCACTGATATTGCTGTGAGTGTAAGAAATCAACTCAGTTTTCATTATGCTATCAAGCCCAGTATGATGTATGCAATAGTCATTTTTGGTACATAYAATTTACATGTGCAAGTCGTTTTCAGTCTCAGCCAGAAAAGATTGCACCTCATATCACTCTTACTTCATACAAAATTCGTAATTAAACTGAGAAGATGGGACAGACTAACACATCACTGTTGAATATACAAGCCCAAATGCACACCTTGTCCTGCAGTGAGGATGAGGAACAGGATTCCTTGCACCTTCATACCGGGTTTTCAGTCACGGAGGTAGGGAAATACTGTGGTTCACCAAATTACATGCTAGACCACAGGATCAACAAAGAACGGGGACCTCAGGACACCCTGCAGACTTCATCTGCCTATACACCTTTGAGGATTTTGGACTTGCTCCCTCTTCTTGTTGCTGCTTGTCTGGCCAGTCCCTTTACCCCACAAAGCATCAGTAAGGTTTTGTGATCTACCCACACCAATACCGAGTCAGGACCTGGAGTTTAAAAAACTCTATGTGGGAAAAGGCATTTTTTGCTCAAGCAGCAAATTTATTTGGAAAATAAACAAAAAGAGTTTACCTATACACACTGGAATGGAGGATAGATTTCTAAGTGCCTGCAGAAGAAATAATGGCTGCAGGTCCTGAGATTTTTCAACTGCATTAAGTTAACAAAATTAAGTTAACAAAAAAGCATTAAGTAAACAAAATACATTTGATGACTTTTCCACAAAAAAAAAAAAAAAAAAAAAAAAAAAAAATAAAAAAAAAAAAAAAAAAAAAAAAAAAAAAAAAAAAAAGAGTAAGTGATATGTTGAGCCCTAATTTATTTATTTAATTTTCCAAATTTTTTTTTGCTTTATTGTACTTCAGAACATGAAGTAACATGTGATTGGGAAGACTTTAGTGACTTCCTTCCTCTAACGTATACACAGGAGATACGGTATAACGTAAAAGGCTTTATTTTGTCAACTACTGATCAGCCAGTAAAGATGCATGCTTGGTCATTAAGTGGGCCAAACTGCTATAGGGACTACTCTAGGAATACAGGGTGCAAGTACAGGTCTTATCTGCTACAGTTTAAGCCAAATATACCATCTCCAGAAATAATATATCCGTGGACATTAAACGAGCCATGTCACAGGTGAACCAAGGGAACGGGCAATGTCATGTCTAGTTTGTCTCCACTATTTAAGATCTTGCACTCTATTGACTTTGGTGAAAATTGGACATCTGAAAACCTTTCCTCATCTTTCTCTTTTCTGTTTCCACAGAATTTCTATGAAAAATCACTTCTCCTTGTACATCAAGTATATCAAGTTTAAAATTATGACACAGGAGGACAACTATATGATTTAGTGCAACATAATGAGGCATCTTTTGCTTTAAAGAAAGTGGCGTGCCTCCTAAGGCAAGCTGCTCAGCTGAAGAAATTACAGGATGTTTTTCTTGCATATGGCTATTAATTACAGCTAAATTTAACTGATTTGCACTTGGCAGATGGAGGCTCATGTTCTTTTGTCAAATAAGCGTCAACAATGAAGATATCAGAGGATTAGAATATATCCGTTCACTGCCAATTCTTAAAGACACTATTTAAAAGTTACAGCTGAATACAATACACACACCCCACTAAATACATACCTGAAGAAATACTTTCTTATTGAAAGTATAAACTATTTTTATTACCACATTCAGTCTAGTTAACATTTGAATACGTACGTAATGAAAATATAGCGTCCATCTCTACATCATTTAATCTTCAAAATGAATCAACTCCCTCATATCACAAAGATAACTGCAGAAGCAACTAGCAAGATAGACTGGATGGGCAAGGGGCCCAAAGAGAAAAATAGCGGCAAGGACAGAAAACAACAGTAATATTGACAGAAGGGAAAAATGCAGGAATGTTGCCTTTTTGCATTTGCGTTGATATTTTTGATATACAGTGAAGAAAAAAAAAAAAAAAAAATCAGAGAAGTGAACCTTTATAAGTATTTTCTGAAAGTTAGCTTGGCTGAACTGATTTAAGAGTGGCTCTGAGATTTGAGATTTTTTTTTTTAAAAATGTCCCAGATAGTCCTCCAATGAGATTTTTCTCTTACTGGCATTCTAATTACATTTACACCTGCCGTTCCTTAAAACGCTAAGGGATTAGCACTGCTTCCAGTCCTGGAAACCTGTTCCAGTAAGTATAAAACCAATTACAGATATGTGGAAGATACCTGACGAGTGGACATTTTACACCTCTGACTCAGTCTAGCAACGAAACCAGACAAGTCCCATTATTGCCAAGCCTATAATATATAAGCACAAGGAAGCTTTTTAGAGAAAGCACTCCAGAAAAAGCTGAGGTCAGAGTTTGTTGTTGAAAGCAATAACTTAAGTCAGTCCAGATAGTACTGAAACCTGGACTGCATGTGCACATAAATGACAACATATTTCTACGTTATGCTGAGACCCAATCCATTTACTTTTATCATCCTGAAGTGTTTTGGGTTTTTTGGGGTTTTTTTTGGTTTTTTTTTGTTTTTTTTAAAAGGTATGTTTTTATAAAGCATGCCAAATGACATCCAATAGATTCTACATTATTGAGGTACTTGGATGTAACCATAAGAGCAGTATTAGTAAGGAATAGACACATGAAATCAAAAGCCTGCCTGTTATCTTTAATTTACAATTTTGTAAAAYTAACTTCTGAAATGCATACTTTCAAAAAGAAAACTTCTCTGGGTGTAAAGTTCTCTGGTAGGAATAGGTAGCTTTCAGGATTTAGAGAACAACCAGCACACAGAGTTTACAATAATTTCTTATGGGCGGGTGGGGATGGGGGACAAAAACCCAAACCCCAACAACAGGGTGGGTACATGGGTAACTGAGTACCTTGATCCCAGCCACGGCCACACCACCTTGCACAAGCTGAAGAGAAAGCCCAGTGATACTATGAGCATTACAACCAATAAAACTAATCAACTGGCCAGAGGATCAGCGTGACCCTCTCGCCAACACAGGAGGAAGTGTGTAGGACAACATATGAAACACAGATCTTGAGAGATGATGTCTGAAAGCTGTTCTACCTTCCCACAGCAAACAACAGGTATTAAAAAAANAAAAAAAAATCACAACACCAAAAAAAAAACCCCAAAAAATCCTACTTGTTACAAAATACTTTTGATACTTCAAAAAAAAATTTCAGAGGCCAGCAAGGAAAGAGGCCAACTGATGTTAACCTGAAGGATTTTTAGATGGGTAAGTCAATACTCACTCGCACAACAGGACTCCATTTTCCAGAGCTGCTCGAAAGTCTTTGGTTTCAAAGCTTTTCCCAGTAACTGTCTATAAAAATAAGAATTGGGAGTTAATTGAACACACACAAAATCAGGACTAGCAAGAGTATCTAAGTAGTACCAAAAAAAAAAGATATTTTCAATTCAACAGTTCATAATATCTATTATTTTCTTACATTGATTTAAAAAAAAAAAAAGTATTTAAAAACCAGTTCTTTATGCCTCAAAAGAAGTCAGATCCAACATCTTCAAATAGTTTCCTCTAGTGTAAACCAATCTTCAGCTGAATTCTGTGGGAATACTTATTATTTTCTAAAGCAATACCAGCCACACTGAAAAGCATAAAATAAATTTCAAACAGAAGCGCAAAAGAGAGAAAAAGTCTTTTATCTCCTACTTCATTTTACAGTGTGTATACTCACGATATCTGGCACAAACTATTTTAATAGGGTTTTTTTCCTGCCACTTGCACCTAAGGCAGCGTGACGAAAGAACCACTCCGGCAAGTCTGTACTACCACGTGCACATCAATTCCCATTACTTGGCAAGCGGTAGGACTACACTAATGGGACTACGTTTTATATTCAGAGTGAAAAGCAGTGAACAAGAACAATGTCTTATAAAGGACTTAAGATACACAATGCCAAAAGCATCGCCTACAGGTTTTCAGCAAAGTTGTTTTCCACAAAAAAAAAAAAAAAAAAAAAAAAAAAAAAAAAAAAGATTTGCTTCTGGCATTAACTCCCTCCATCTCAAACAAGACCATCAAAGCAGCACCTTCAAGTCTAAACTCATTTGGATTCTTCCTACTAGATCCCCCCCTTTGCTCATGTCCCTTGAAGGGACCAAATTTGGCAGATTTCTTACAAACACCCAGAGTAGTAACCCACATGCAAGTCAGAAAAGGAGGCAATATTCCTAAAACAGTCCAAAAGAGGGTTTTTATCCCAATTGGGTATAGAAATCAAACACTAGGAAGGGCATTTATTTGTGCTTAGAGGTCACGAGGTTCAGTCACCAGCTAATTACAAACCTCCCTTTAGGGATCCTGACCATCCCCCGATACTGCACAGGACTTCAGGCACACAATTAAAAAGTGCTGTGGAACCTGCATGCATCCAGACCAAAGCTACTGGTTACCACAGTAATTAAGAAAATTAGTAGCGAAACAAATGAGCTGTGCTTGGTAAAAGAGCAAAGGAGAGGATGTAGCTCTTTGAGGACCTGTTACATTATCACCCTATTATTTTTTTCCTAAATTGCAAAAGGAATGTATAGTAACACCAGAAATGCTAGACTATAAGCAAGTAGTTTTTACGTAAGTTATTTTTTAATTAAAAAGCTGTAACTTCAATCTCTCTATTGAGAACAAATTTACAAGTTACAAAAATCTTCTTTAGGGTTTAAGTTTTTTTCTAGGATTTAACAAATAAGGTGAGAGAAAGAATTATGACAAACCAACTCAAGATAAGAAAAATTTCAACATTCAGGTAAAGGCGGGGGGGGGGGGGTGGAAATCAACCCAAAAACTTTTAACAACAACAACAAAGGATGACAGTGATTCCCCTGAGAGAACTTCATTTTATACAATATTCCTTTAACAGTCTGTTCTTACAGAAGAGTAGATGTTATGATGCATCTTAGCAGCATTATTTTCAAGAATCATTTCAAAACACAGCATCTGAAAATTACCCTTATCTCAAATAAAATAYGGCCTTTTGCTTCCAGATTTATATAGAAAGCTGTTATATTTCATGATAATAATTTTGAGGAAACTAGCCAATGTAACATAACAGCACTGAAAGTTTAAATATAAATATTTGTGTCCCCTAGGTAATAGGGAATATGTGTTATAAATTAAGCCCTTCATTCTGCAAGCTAGAAACTTGAAGTTTGCATGCCATACAGCGGAACTGTACTGTAATAGGGGCTGTAGGACAGGGGTCTAGCTTTATGGTTATGTTTCAATCCAATCCAATCAATTCTTAGCATCCAGAAGTTACTYTCATTCTGGAGTCGTTGCTGACATCTACAGGACTACACAGTCCAAATGTTTGGTTTAAGATAGACAGTTTACTGGTAAGTCATGCATGCAATAGATAGTGAGATGTTTCCTTCACCTAGAGTTGGGCCCATCCCAAACCTGCAATGTCTTATATATCCGCAAACAACCTTCACACTGAAATTCCTTAGAAAAAAAAATCCTAGAACTGCAGCATGTAGCTAAGGAGATCGCTCCTCAAAAATTATTCTCAAGAAGTCAAGGAGCATGTGTCACTGAAGACATGTTAAACTTCAGCGTAGCCCCTCCAGAACACAAGAGTCCCACGCTGCAGTGCATAATCACGTTTTCATGGCACATCTTGTGGTCTTTTCCACAAAACAACCCCAACACTTCAGTCTCCAAAATTGTGTGCGGAACATTTTTGACTGCTACAAAGTCTTCAGGCACATGACCTCAGGTAACTAGAAGCCATCCTTGAACAAAAGAGTCCAACTTGAGTACAAGGTTGTAAATGCTACTATTAAGACCTGCAGACCTCTTGAAATTACATTAGAGGACATTACACTGGAAGCATTTTGACTAAGTTATTTGTGCAGCCRCTGTGGCAATCAACACTGATTTGATACACAGAACGGAGCTGTCAGACCAATCTTGTGGCCCACAGATTTTGACGACTACATGGTTTGTTGACATTAAAATAAAAGCATCAGTACTGCCAAGTTAGGTTTCATTAACATTGACTTTCAAAGGATAACTAATAATTAAGTAATTAAGAGGTATTCTCAAGGAACAATTTAACACTAGTGGCTTGAAACCGAAACGTTTTCCAGGTTGCACAACACCTTGAATTTGTTGATGTCACAAAAATAAGTAGTCCATTTTAAACCACGCTTTCAGACAGAGATGGACTTTTCTCAGCACAGACTTTCATCCAGCTTATACCCACTGCAAGCCATCAAGCTCAGCTGTAACTATTATAGCCTACACAGGAACTAGGTGTCATTAAAAAAATGGAAAGCCACAGACTGGCTCAGAGTTCCTTGACTTTTAAGAACCTGAGTAAGACAAAGTGAATCCCACCCTGAGATATTTCATCTTCAAGCAATGTCTACGATTTGTGAGTCACTGTTTATTCATTAAAACTAGTTATACTGGGTGTGGTACTCTTATGTAATAGGCATAATTGATTTTGGACAATTTTTCAACCACTTAGGCCATGTGAGCCACCAAATAATAAAGGAAATATCTTGCAAAAGCAATTTTTATCCATGTTTGAACAACATCTCTTTTCAAATTATGCCTCTCTTCTCTCCTTCGTTCAGCTGAATGTATTCTGCTTCTTYCTCTGCTTTTTTGATAGAAAGAGAGCAATGACATAATTAAAGGCTGTATCATAAAAATCACATTTAATTGCTGCTATAAAACAGTTTGATTTTATTTTTGTAAGACAGCGTCCCCTAATACTTTGGTAACTTGCAATTGCCAGGTCCAAGCAATTTACTTCAAACRGTATGCAAATCAAGTCTTTACTTAAATTTAGACATTTTAAAAATGCTTACACACACACACACACAGAGGGCTAGTTTAATTTCAGGTTTGCTGTGATTCCTGTAGGAGGAGGCAAATCAAGAAGAAATAACCAAAGATCAACCATTCTGAAGATGGCATGACATCAAAATTATGATGGACTGAACAAAAAGCACATGGCACAGAAGAATATGCTAATTATATGCCTCAGCACCAAAATTAACATTGAGTACATTTCTTTGGCTTGTCCTACTAGAGACCAAATATAGCTGATCATAWTAGGCCTTCTTTGCCTTAAAAGCTATTCAAAGTTGAAAGATTTTTCACTGTTAATAAGAAATACTGAGGGAGTTCATGTCAAGTTGCTTCCATGGTTTACACTGGTTTGAATGGCTTTAGCAGAAAGGCAGCTCTACCGCAGGATGGTAGACGTTTTCAAGTGGGTTGGTTTCCCATACGTACCACCACAGGCAACTCAAAGTGCAAGGGACTGGCAGGTTTCTCAATTTAACTTTGCTGTGGTGGAAACACCAAAGCTAGGCTCTCCCCATGCAATGCAAGACTCACACCACATAYGCAGGCACGCTGGCTAACCGATTCTCCATCACAAAAGCGTTAGCTGCTCAGAAACAAGGAGGCAGCACTACATCATGCCCAGCCTGTGACCTGAACTTGCTGCAGAGGAGCCAGGTACKCGCCATCCAGCCAGCTCTGCAGTTCATGCTGGCCAGCCCTGCCCTCTCCATCTCATTCAGAGCTCCTCTGCCACCACTCCATGTAGACTACACCATGCAAGGATCCCACACACCAATTTGAGAGAAATGCTAACCACACTAGTGTGAAGCACACAGCTCCCTGATGTAGGGTCATAGGTTCAGGATGGAAGATTCAAGAAAGATACTGAACCACGCATGACAGCAACAGCCTTAATGCAGGCTCACACAAGGATCTCACGGGGCAAGCAATTAATCAGACGGCAACCTCAAGGATACTACACTGATTTATGAAGTTCAGGTCCCCAGCTCAGCCTGCAGCAAGAAAAGTCAAGTTATCATGCTGCAGAGAGGACTGCTCATGTGCTGTAGGGAACTGGGACAATGATATGAATCTGACGCTGTTGTACCATCCCCACTGCATAATTTCAGCTACGCCTGCCAGTTTCTGTCACAGTGCCTGCCTCTGCAGATCACCTCACATATGCATCAATGTCTGAATTACTACCTTGGTAATGGCCTTTCTTCCCCCCCATCCCAGTTACCAAAAATCTGGATCAGACTACATGGCAAATGGCTCCATCCTTACATAATCCCAGCATTACATATCTCCGTTTATAGCACTCGTTTGGCTCTAACCGCCCTCATCCAATATATCACTCCAGAACGGTACTGTTACTGTAAGATGCACGAGGAGATATATAGGCTACACCCACAGCCAACAAGCAAGCGTTCAAGACACTCCCAATGCTCTGGCACCTGTACGGTTTGGCAGGGCCTGGAAGTAGATTCATAACACATTTTTATATGGTATTTCAAGTCCACTGCATTTAAATACAGTTGTCAGTAACATGCTCTACCTCAGCTTGACAGATTTTATCTTTTAGGGTCTGTCACAAAGGAAGAGTAACACCAAAAAAAAAAAAGTAACACAAAAGCAGTAGGGATTTTTTCCTCTTCTGCATTCCTGTAGGAACTGGTGGGTCTTCTGGCCTGTGACAATGAGTAGCTGCTTTGTGGGACACTTCAGATGCACCACCCAAAGTCCTCTCTCCCCCTTTCATGGGTATTTGTAGTCCTTTTTAAATGCCATGCAGGAGATGAGCTTGTCCTTGAATGGCGTACATGGTAGCTGTCAACAAAAATGCTGCCATTACACTTTGGAGTAAGGAGCTTGTGGTGTTTGGCCTTTGCAGACTTCCCGTCCAGTTTTCTCCTCCCCACTGGTTCTTCCTCTCCGAATTTATTAAAAAAAAAAAAACAAACAAAAAACAAAAAACAAACAAACAAAAAGAAAAAACAAAACCCAACCAACAAACCAAAAATAAAATGCCTAGCATGGCCACAATTTGCTCTGGTAGTCAACTGATTTGTCCAAATCCCTCCCAAAGGGCAGATGGTAGGAACCATATTCAGAGGGTTGCTGCACACAATCTTGAACACACAAGTGACAAAATCAGGCTGGCCACCATCCGGGTAAGAAAGCCTTCAGCATTGCAGCGAACAGCCCAACCACAGCAGTTACTAGCTTTCTCAAAGTCAAACGGTGGAGAAGAACGGCTCATTTCTGAAGCAACCAGGATCTGTCTCCCTGAATCTTGGCCCCTGGGAAGATGTACAGAAAGAGTAGGCATTCGTATCTTCCAACCACGGGAGAACGCTGCTGGCATTTCACCTCTGGCAGCAGGAGGGACGCCAGGTCTAACGTAGCCAAGGTCAGAGAGAGAACCGTGCTGCTATCTYTGCCTCCGATCACAATTTAATTCATGGTCCAACAAATTCCTGAGAGGTCAACAAGTGCTCAGAAGCTGGTATCCACAGGGGCTTTCCCGGTTAGCTGTTCAACAATGAACTTATGACACTGCCCAGCCTAACACCTTCACAGGAGTCAAGAGCAAGGCCTGGATTTCTACAAAAGGAAGCTCCTCATTTCAAGTCCTCGCACCTCTTTGCTAAAATCCATGAGAGGCACAACTCCACTCGGGAGAAGAGCTGGGGTGGCTGGAAATAAGAAGAAAAATATCTACCAAGAAATGTGCTGTATAATCTAACTGCACAGCAAAAGTAAGAAGGCTGAAGAGGATGAATATTTTTGCCATTGATCACTTAGTGCTGGTCCATGTGAATGTCCCCCTTTGTATCCGTAAGACTTCTGTTCTTCAATTGGAATAAT
This sequence comes from Phoebastria nigripes, assembly GCA_035582835.1. NCBI lineage: Eukaryota > Metazoa > Chordata > Aves > Procellariiformes > Diomedeidae > Phoebastria > Phoebastria nigripes. The sequence continues at coordinate 128,532 of JAYKAV010003230.1, forward strand.
TCCTGCTCTATTGCTCAATGCAAAGCTGTACTCTCCTGTTTAACGCCATACCCCAAATCCCTGGGCATCATTTCATTTCAGAGGATGTGGAAATTTTTCAATGTTCAGCCAAAACTGCCTTTGATAACATCCCAGAACAGACATTTATAAAAGGAAATGACTGATTACTGAAAAAGTCTTACTGTTATTTTCTATCATCAACATAATGATGGGGTCTTATTGTGGTATGCCTTCTGGACTGACATGCCAAGACTCCTGAAATAACATACAACTGCATTTTTACAAAAGATGAAGAAAAACAATGAATAAGGGGTAAGCAAAGATGCACACGATTACTGGTGTGGTAGGTGCAAGAAGCATAGATCTCTGCTCATCAGCTGCTTACGCTCTGTTTTTTCAGCTCTTCTGGCAAATTGCATATAGAAACACAATCTGAAGGATGTAAGTGAAGTTTTTCTTCCAATATTTAAGGGAAACCCTGACTTAGGGGAACAATACTGCAGAAAGAGCAAGGATAAACATTTGGGATCAATCCATTCAGTCAAGTTCCCCACCCCACCCCCCAAGATCATCCCACAAACAGCACGATTAATAAGCTTACTGTTGTTTATACTGATGACTGTACTGACAGGTGTCAAATTAAGAAAACCAGCATACATTACTTTGTGTGATAAAAAAGGTCTCGCTGTATTTGCAGAGATGGGCAGCATAAACTAGATGGAGGTAGGTGTTCCAGTAGGACGTAAAACTTGCAAATGCAAAGTGCAATTTGAATGACTAGGAATCTCTGAAAAATCAAGTCATTGAAATTTTAATGTAATGATATAGTTACATCTGGTTTATTTGGATACTATTAATTCCGTAAACAGTTTAAATGCGCCAGTTCTAAAGCTGCCATCCTAACTGGTGCATGCTGATTTCAACTTTAACCAAATGTTTACTTTCTCACATGTATTTGCAACTAACTTCAGTTAAATAAAAGTGGATACTTATGCACCTTCCCAAAACAATAGAAGAATAAGATGATTTTTTAAAAAATTTGCCAGCTGAGCTCCATACTAGTTCAGTGGTTGGTGGTAAAAGAAGGGTGGCAGTGGGTGCCTTAACCGTAAATGTTCCTAATTAAGCAGAGAAAAGGACAAAATCATCATGAGAAAACAAACGTCCAAACATTCAGTTCACCCCTGAAACAAGAAACCAACCACTGAATTCCTTAAATATGCAAAAAACTGGTTGACTGAAAGTTGTCTTTTCCAAGTAATTCACAGTATAATGGTGGTGTACTAGAGCTGGGTGTTTGTTTCTGGTGGGGGGGGGTGGGGGGGGGTGGTGAAACATACCCAGGGAATGAGGAATACGAAGGAATGATTTCTAGAAAAGTGATCAACTGAGATAACAGAAGAAATGGCGAGCAGAGGTTTCAGTTTCACTGCTTAGGTATCTTTTAATGATCATGTTTCATAACGTATGCACTCTCATGCTAGCCAAATTTTGAACTTGCCCATTGTGAATGTCAGTCACTCCACATACCATTTTTTAATCTTTTTTCTGAAACATCTACCTCTTCAGCACTGCATTGGTTGTTACCTGACCTCAAGCTGTTGACACTTTTCCAAGCTGTGGAACAAACGATCAAGAGAKAAATGAATCTGTGCATAGCTGTGTCTCAGCTGGGCTGCTACACAGTGTCCACCTGGGTCATACAAAAAGGTTGCCCTGAACAGGAAACCAGTATGTTCTCAACATCTCCCTTAGGAAGTTGAAATAAAGAGACTAGAGAATATCAGCAACAAGACAGCTTAGAAAAGAGGACTTGCAGTAAGACTTAGACACACCACAGACAGAAGAAGGTTTTGTAGGGCCGGCTGAGCAGTCCCCTCACAGAAGAAAACCATGATCTTCCTGCTGTCCTGAAATGGCACCAGAGTCTCCTTTCCCGCCCTCTTCCCTATACCCATATGTGAAGGGTCTGCATTTAGAAACTGTCCTGCAATCATCCAGACTACTTTGTGCTTTAATATAGTACTAAAAATGAAAAAAACATCCCCACATAACTCCCTCACACATCCCATCACTTCTCCCCTGCCCCAAAACAACCACGGCAACTGAGCCGGGGGTTCCAAGCACCAGGAAAGGGCACCACAGGGCTGGGGCCGCAGCACACTGGAGATGAGAGAGAGATAACATTTGGACTTTGTGCAGATTCTTGAGAGGCTTAACATACCCAAAGATCCAGTGATTCAGCGCCCTGACAGCCAGGCAGTATGTGACCAACGGGATGGACGGCTGCGCGCCCTCACAAAGAACTTCAAGCTCAGACAGTAGTAATAATAATAATAATAAAAAAACCCACCCTGAAAACCTCTATGCAAAGTCTGTCTATACCATTGCATTTGCTAACGCAGGAAAACACAGTTTATGACAACTGCAGCACTTTGGTTTCAGGTGAACAAGAAAAAAAAAAATTGTTTTTACAAGCTTCAATTAAAATAGAAGCATTACTTGAAATATTAACAGATAAAATGTTAGTGATACTAAAATCACATTTGTCTAACATTTTAATCTATTATTTTATATTTAGTATTTTAAGTAATGTCTCTACTTCACTGTAACTGAATCTTTAAATACTTTGTTCTTGTTCATATAGAACAAAAGATAAACGCAAGCTATAAAAAGCCTTCTGATGTTTGTATTTCCTAAGTTTATAGCTCAGTTTTACTACGATGGTAATTCCAGGTCAGAAAGTATACAAGTATGCAAGTTTCAATACAGGCTGTCAGTTCACTAGCATTTATTTCTATAGGAAGGACCTTAAAGAAAACAGTATCTTTGCTTATGCTGATTAAGAAAAATATGCTAAAACTCCGCTGCTATTTGCAAGCGGGTCCCTGTTGGGATTATTTATGTAAGTGGCAGAGAGATATACAGAGATACTGAATGAAATGGCCAAAACCAAAGCACACTTCTGCCCTAGATTACAGTTCTCTCTTACAAATCGACTGCCTTGATCCTAGGTGTATTTAATACTTTGATTTTTCATGTATTTTAACTAYGTGTGGTTCTCCAGAGGGCTGCGCYGGTGCCACGAGCAAACCGGGGATCTAACCGCAAGGTCTTGAAACTACATTCAGCAGGAGGAGGAAAAAGGCATCAGATAAAAGAATACGCACACAAGAGGGAAACGCTTTAGATACARTCGCTTTCGCGTGTTTAGCGAGGTTATTCATGCGTGGAAGTCATTTCTTGTTATTACTGGAGATTTGTCAATCTTTTCAAATTTTTCAACCTTTACTGGAAGCAGTACTTTGAGCAGCATACATATCGAGACATGGTTTGAGCCAGCTTCAGACAAAAACATTCACCAACACCCCCCCTTTCTCTCTCCCGCATACACCCACGTATGCACACATAGGGTTTGGGGAACCAACAGCCTTCTCGCCGCATCTTCCCTCCCGTCCCCACATCCCCTGACTTTTATATCTCCTTCTACACCCACAGGTTTCCAACCCGTTTCACCAGGTTTATTTAGCTCATAACAAGGCAACAGATGGACAGCAAGCAAAGAAATTGTGCGGAAACGAACATCTAACAGGGTCAAAAGACACCGTAAAGGCAATTAGTGTCATGTACAGAGTCTGGAAAAAATAATCACGACACCACTTCTCAGTAAACTATGGCACTTGGCATTAATTGCAGCACTTAAACGACGTCATTTAGAAATGTCAGTATTATCTAGCAACAGTTATGTAGAAATAAACCATCATGTGGAAGTCACTGAAATTAATGCTGACTTTGCTGACTTCAGCTGTAGAAATATTATGCTCTTCTCTGGAGTTAGAATAATTCAGGGGCAAGGATTAGCTTAAGAGAACTCCACTGATATGACCTGTTCAAATCAAAATAAAAGCAAGACTGTAAAGCTCTTGAATACTACTGTGTTTAGTAGTTGGAGTTTTTTTAAACTACATTCAAGATATGAGAGTGAGTAAGCAGTAGGAGAAGGTATATAGAACTGCAACATCAAGAAAAATGGTATTTTTGGGTTTTTGTGGGGTTTTTTTTTAGGAATTTTTAAAATCTGAAGTTTAAAGGAATATAAACACATACAAATAATTATATTGGGATATTTGAAATACACTGTGCATGCACCAAGTTACTAAGCTGGGAGCAAGACTTCTGAAGGCTCCATTTCCCAAGGCTCGTAGCAATATACTGCATTACAGGTAATGAGCTCCTATATTACAGTGATGGACGGCAGAGGACATTGCCACTGCTTTGCAGCACCATCTAATGAGAGACGCCAGGTACGACATATGACCAGAGGCTCTGTGCTTATATGTAGTCCCTCGCCTTGGCAGGAGATGAAAGAAATTGCCTCTGGCAAAGAAATTAAATAATTGCAGTCAGAGGAGGAAGGATGGCTACGGAGGAAATTGAAGTCCAAGGGAGCCGCAAAAGGATGGCGTGCATTTGAAAAGATGACAGGAGCACAACTAGAGGAGGCAGAATATCAGTCTAGGCAAAGGAATAAGGAAGTTTAGGCTCAGTAAGTTTTGCTGACCAACTCTTGTCTCTGATTAAGTTTTTGAGTTCTAAAATATGAACGCCGCCCTTTTAAGATTTAAATATAAAGGAATATCTGATGAACACGTAGCAAGTTACTGAAGTGTCTTTATACTTGGAGAACTCTGAAACGAACGTGCTCTTGTGCTTGATCACACAGCTTTCAGCTTTTCAGGCGTATTCCAGCTACGCCTCCTTCAAGACCCTTCCGTCATCTCACAGCAGACACGGTTCCACCCTGAACAGTAGCCTATGCTACTCACCCATTATTTGTAATTATATATATATTTTTTTACATATATATATATGTATATATATTTTCCCCCCAAGATGTAACTCCTTCACTGTTTGAGATGTATTTGCCTTTACAAAAATAAAATGTCATTGCTAGCAGAAATCAGGGAATYGGGCTTCCATCGACCTCAAAGTCAGGACTTCACCCTACTTAAAGATTAAAGATGACATGAAAAGGTCCCGCTTTATGCACCACACTGCCCTGTCACCTGTTTTTCCTATCTGAACATTTCGGTCTAGTCATTTGAGTATTTATTAAGCCAAATACACCACTAGCAAACTCTTATTCTCCAGGGAACTCCTCTGCTTGGTTTGCAAAACCACAGATAGAAGAAGCGTTTGCAGCTGTCGGAGTCATAGGTGGCCCCGCGCAGGGATAACTGCGCACTTTAATTGAAGAATTAAGGTGAAGAGCAGGGACGCGAGATTGTGGTCCAGAAGGGAAGCCGCGAGTGGCGACTGCTGCTCTTCCAAACTCTTCCAATGCTTCCCTCTTCCTATCTTTCCTCTTCAACATCCCCACTTGCCACTCCACTTCTGATCCAGGCTGAGCATCGATACAGCCCAAGCGTTGCTCAACCACCTCCAGCGTGACACTTCCTCCAGCCATGTTATTGCTCCTCTGCAAATGCAGCTTTATTCATTTAATTATTTAAGGAGCCAAACTGGTTTCACAGAGTACTTGCCTCCTCACCTGGGTGTGTTTAGAGGCACCCAAGATAAGATTGGCTGTCATAGCAGCTACACAGGCTTGCTGTGTACACTGCCCAGAGGTAGGATTTAATTACTAGTCGAAAACAGCCAATCTCCCCCTTATTACAGAAGACAATTATAATTTGCTTATATTTATTATGACATCCTTGCAGAAATGTTCACGACTCTTTGTAAACAAATCCATACCCTGCAAGGGAGAGGCAGAAATTTACCCCACAGTTTCCGTATTCAACCGATTAAGCATTTAAAATGAGAATCCTCAATATCCATGAAATTGAACCCAATTTTTTAATATCACTAGAAGATTCCACGTCACTGAAAAACAGAATTCATTTTCCTCTGGAAAAAAAGACAACAGTATATCAAATAATTTATCTGCATACGGCTCATGCATCCTTTTCTCAGAGAGAGATGCTGACCTAAAGTCCTGTGTAGAAAAAACAGAGAGGTTCCAGCCCGTAGTGGGCTGGTTCACATATATTCACATAACCTCCCCTAATGATACAGCCACWGGGATTAAAAAAGCCCCACAAAATGCACCCAAGAAAAGCACCAAGATGCAAGCAGGCAAACTGTACCAGAAAATGTTCTACCCAGAGCTATAAAAACAGTCTTGGAAGACTACTCTGTTCCATTCATTTAGTAGGATTACGCCTGTACCTTGTAACCACAGAAAAGATGCACTTTTTGGGTTATAAAGAGAGGCATGTACTTTGGGCATTTTTTGTCTCTAGCTTAACTTTTTTTTGTCTTTAAGAATATCAGTGTATTAAATGGAGAAATATTATGAGTAACCCATACAGTTTTTCATAGACAGAGAATATCTATGCCCTAGAAGACTGAGATTTTCTTCTACCGTAGGCAAGATGCCTCAAGCATTTCAGGTTCGAGCCACAACGGTTTCTATGACCAGCTGCCTTCCAGGGCATGCAGACTTCAAGAATGTCTGAAGTTTTGCCTAGCAACTGAGACAAACCATAGACTGCCCCCAATTTAAACATTTTCCTCCATACACATTGCACGAAGTTACGCCAATTTCTGCTGCTTGATCTGGTACGTGATTACCATTTCTACATGAAAATTTTTACCATTTTATTTACAGCTCAGTAGAGCAGTTGAAGACACTTTTCCTACCACAACAAAAACAAAACTGGGAAGTGCTTTTAACATTAGGTCATTGCTTTATCAAAGCAGAATGATGTTTTGGGTTTTTTTTTAATTTGAAATTCCAGAGAAAAAGGAATGGTACTTTGTATCATCGATGTTATTTCTGATGCAAGATTTAATTTTTTTTGGCGGCATCACAAAATTATGCATTTTATGGGACAAATGTCCTCTTAAATATTTTCTGTTAGAACAAAAAGTTGGATGTAACTTCAGCTTGAAGCATTCAAACACCACTTGCACAACATTTACAGACTAACAAAGGAATTATCCCATTGAATTAAACTAGCTGTCCATCTCGCCCAGCATCCTCGGTCTGACAGGGACCTGTACCAGGTACGTCAGCGCGTTCGCAGGGTGGGGAGGGAGGATACCAGTACTTTCATATTTAGAGTAGACGAGTTCTAGCCTTCTCTATAATTAAATGGTAGAAAAATGCAGATAGGGAGAGCAACACATCTTTTCACAAACAGTTCTCTTGCATCAGAAATCACTACAGAAAGGAGAAATATCACCCACCACGTCCTCCTGCCCCCATATACCAAATTTTTTTTTTAATATTTGCTTGCTTAAAGATTTCTTTGGTTTTGATATACAATAAGATAGGGAAATGTGCATCCAGAAAAAGCTGGACACAAGTCTAACTTGCGTTGAGTCCAAAGTGTTAAATCTATACAATGCCTTTTTAACTAAGGCATGTAACCATGAATATGCTATTAAAAACTCATGTATCTTATGCCGGCCAGTGTTCTCCAAGACTGGTGCCTCAGTTTGARAGCCCACACTGATATCGGGTGTGAATTCACACAGAATCCGGGTGTCACTGCAAAACTGATCTCACGTATCTCCTGACGTATTCTGACCTCTGCTGTTATAAAGTGGAATTTATTTTGACCATCATTTTTTTCTTTAAAATACTGCCTTCAGCCGAGTAAGAATTTTCAATATCTGCAATTATCCAGGGTAAAAAAATGATGGGAAAAGTCACTTTTATTTTACACCGTGAAGCACAAAAATAAAGTGCCCAAGCTTTTCTTTCCCCTCATGTTCCTATCATTCTGTCATTTATTATAAGCTGCATATTTGTTCCATGAAAGAACATTTGTTCTGAAAGAACATATGCCTGTTCTTTTAGCATCTGGACTCTACATATGCTACCAAACTGTCCCAACATCTTCTTTCTCTGAGAACGCATTGTTTTAGGCTTTTTATGGTAGGCATAAAAGCCTACCAGCAAAACCACCGAGCATACCAATATACAGACTCTCGCTAATCTGAAACTATTCAAACAACTAGTTTTAGGCAGCACTTTTTTTTTTTTTTTTTGCAGTTTAAATTGCATTTTCACTACAAAAATATTCTACAGTAGACTAGCAAGCTCTCTTAATTATGTACAAGTCTCGGACTCTATACTGAATTTTGACACTACTGGTTAGTAAAGAAATCATATTCTAAATATCCCATACATTAACATCAGCAAAAGTGTAAATCTGAATGAATTACGACTATATTGGTTGGCAAGACTGTGAAGGCAGCAAAACACCACTTTAAGTGATAGGTACACTCAGAGGGGAAAAGAAGAAACAAGGGGGTGTCCATCATGATGCTCTACTTCTAAACTTCTCTTTCCCTCCTGGATAACAAGTCTCCTCTCAGACCTTGATCTTGAAGATTAAGTAAGGCATGGTCCTTTACTGTACTTATCACAAATGCTCAAAGAACATTTGCTCTTCCTTTCCCATCATAACGCCTGACACACTTTAAAATAAAACCGCACCTACTCGATGATCTTAAAGGTCTTTTCCAACGTAAATGATTCTATGATTCTACAGCTTGCATTATTTCCGCCAGACTTGCTGATTTTCCCATGGCTTGAGAGATTATAAAGTATTTGATCAGATATTTATGAATGATATGAATTTAAGACTGTATCTCCCAGTCAGGTAACACTTTTGACTAAGGAATGGAAAGAGAGCACCACAGTACCCAACGAGTGTTTTAGCACCAAATGCTCTTCTTATCCTCAGGTTTAACTAGGAAAGAGACCCTAATCTCAAATCAGCAAGTTCACCCTTACGTCCAGAACCTACCTCTTTTAGAGGTACAAGTAGGAAATAGTCTTGTTCAGTTCTTTGCCAATATTTCCTTCTAAAAAAAAGTCTGGTTTTGCCAACAATGGTGTTCTTTCCCAGCAATACTAAAATTAATGGGGTTTTTATTGTTCTGCATGTAAGAACTTTATTTTCACCTTCATGCATATAATTAAGTGATTTTTTTTTTTTTTAATCATTAAAGATTTTGCTTCTGCTGGGACAAACATATGGAAATTTGCCATAACACCTTTATTGGGAGTAAAAGCGGGAAATGCAACAGCCTAATATGAATAAATCACCGAATCTTAAAGGATCCTCAACTATAACTACAAAACAAACAGTCATTAAAACTCAGCACGGCAGCTTATCCCATCGCACAGATGTCCAGGGGACAGCCTGTTAGCTTACACACACACCTCCCCCTGCCCCGTTCCAATAACCATCCTCACAGGTTTTCTTTTGCCTTCAGTTGCAACCACCATCCGCTGGACACTAAAACAGAAAGGGCCCCCAAAAATGTTACTGCAACTCCAGTAACGAATACCTAGACTGTCAGCAAGGATGCCAAGCAGTGGGTTATACAAACTACCACCAGTGTCCTGTAGGTTTTAACATTACAATTTATATTTTTTTTAAAACATGGAACTACTTCAAATATGGCATGTCAAGACAGCTCAGTTTCCCACTCAAAAATTTTATTAATAAGGACAACGGTTTTGCACGATATAAGGAGGAAGCCTCAGTTCTGCTGTCTGTGTAAGAGACTACCCAGCAGTACCTTGCAAGTGGGCTCAAAACTTTATTCATTGTTTTAAAGGCTATTACAGAATCTGGTAGGTGTTCAATCAAATCAATAAAGTACTATGGTTAGTTTAATTTTGTATTCTACCAAAAATGTGATGAGAAACTGAATAGCCTAAACCAGACAGTAGTATGATTAAACAGGAACTCTTTGAGAAACCAATTAGCAAAAATAGAAGTGAACAAAATTCACACAACTAGCATTATAAAAAGAGTAAGGCAAGTTAAAGCGAAAGAGTAACTAAAGACAAAACATAGAAGAAATTCTATGGCCACGCTAGAAGAAAAAGAAAGGACAGATCAGGTATGATGAAGGTGAATAAACAGTTAATGACACGATGGCTATGATGTTCAGTTAAAGAACTGTCAGATTCTTCAGAGAAGCACGAGACTGGGAAAACAACCACTGAGACTAGAAGAAAAGTGTTGAAGATGGCAAAGCCTGGAAGAATTTGCTTAATTAAAAGTTCTTCTGTGTTCTAGAGCATGCTCTAAGCCATTAGCAATTATCTTCAACTCAAAGGGCTGGAAAGGTCTCATTGACTGAAAAATTAAAAACAAAGATCCCCTTTAGAGGTGTGATGACACAAGAAGAAACCAGAGTAAGAGTTAGAAAAACATTTAGACTATTCTTCYCAACTTTGGTTTCTATAAGGGTATTAAATATTGCTGATCCCCCACCACCACCACGCCATAGCTGTTTGGAAGGGAGATAGTACTTTGGTTTGAAAAGTCACGTATAAATGTTTGGGTTTTTTTTCCTGCTTTGGCAAATTAACTGGTCTGATACACAAGAAGAAAAGCAGTAATTGGGCTATAGATGGACTTAAGTTATGCAACTGGCAAAAAGCCTTGCTATTTTATTTAAAGTCAGACAGACTGTGGAAATACAGTCTAGGTAAGGAGATTAAAAGGCCATTATGTGACGGTAGGAGGAAGATCACAGATGTAAAGAGCAGGTTTCTAAGGTGCAACATCAGACTGGGATAAGGTACTAAACTGGACCCAAGAGAAGTTATTTCAAATTTCAGGACTGTCTAGTGTGTTCTTTACAGAATTAGGTGACGGACTACAACCATATTATTTATAAACCCAAACTGAGATGTTGCATGAGCATTATGGGGGTAGATGAGAATTCGCCGTTCTAGTCCTAAATTGGAGCACTGGTCTAAAGTTCAGCAAGAGAAAATTCAGCAGAGCTTAGTTACAAAATCTTATTCTTAAAACAGGGCAACCAAACACAAAAATAGGATATTCCTGTACATCTCAAAGCAATGTTAACTGTTTTTTTACAGCAGACTTGACCTCAGTTGGTATTCAGTCACCCCCACACCCTTTTATGCAGTGCCACTGCCTTAAGTGGTTATTTATTACCAGTTTGTATTGGTGCAGTAGTTGTCCTGCTCTTAGTTCGGTACCTGCTATTGCACGTATCACACTTCAAGACAAGACAGAAAAGAGGCTTAAGAGTATGAGACAGAGGGAACAATTCCTTTCGAAGTTTATCAAAGCAAAAGTTGTACTAATTGGTTTAATTTGCAGGAAAGAAGATTGTCACATACTAGGGAAGAAAAATTAAAGTTACATACCATAGACCAGTTTGCCAGTTTTTAAGAGGTTAAAAAAAAAAAAAAAAAAGTGCCAGGAATGGTCTAGGTATAAGAATATCCGGTCTTACAAGAAAGTAGTCATGAACTACGTGACCTCTGAGCTCCTTCGAGCCATATATGCAATTTCCACATGAAAGAGCTTATTACTCATTCAGTCTCATCATCTGAATACCAAACCAAGAGAAACTTCTTAGTTAAGCATGTATGCATCTGCAGGATTTAGGGCATAAGACAGAACAAAGTGAGTTTTGGGGGGAGTTTTGGTGTTGTTTTGGAAATGAGGTACTTCACAGCAACTGCTCAAAACACATGATAACCTAGACACAAAAAATGTCTACACATATATCAGTTTATTTTAGGATGTATACTCTAAGTGTCAAGTCAGAAATTCRAACCTATAATGCCTACTATGACCTGACATTGTTAAAACAACAAAAAAGAGAAACTGTTTACCCATGGCAGGGGGACAGACACAAGTACTCCCCCCCCAACTATAATTACTCAGATCAGGATAATTACCAACTCTGAAGACACACAGTTTAAGTGGCACTTACACTATCATATATAACCCAAACACCAGACTCTATAACTCTAGTGTTATGGTAAAAGTTGCATAGGGAACTATGATTTATTAGAATTTAAAGGCTAAGGTACTGGTTGCATCTGATTTATGCTCTCTAATGAATTCTGTTACCAAAATAAACTCCTCTGTGTGGCCTGTTAATTCTTATCACTTGCTGGGGATGGGGAGAAAGGAACTGACCGGTCTTTACATGCAAGGTTATTAGTGTTACATTGCTTAGAGAAGCTCTTGGTGGTCCAACTGTGCTCCTCTAGTGGCCTGCTGACCTGGAACCACTGGAGATGCCTGCAGAGAGATGGGAGAGCGCAAGGTGGTGGTGCTGAGGATGCCTATGGACTGTTGGCACTTTCTACGTTTCCACAGAGATTATGTGACTGTGTCAGACAACAAAAAAAAATTCTGGTTTCCCTCTCCTTGATGGAGGATTGTCTTGATCTAATAAAAATGACTGACCTACAAGCTCTGAAGGACAAAGGGCTCCTCCTGGGCACCTCCAATGACAGAGTTATGTGGGAATGGGGCAGGTACCAGTGGAGAGAATAGCTACAGCTACTGCAGTGTTTTCTTTGAAGAACCTCCAGAAACCACATAAGAAAAATAACAGAAACATGTTTTTTGGAAGGGAACATTCAAAGTAAAAGCAGGTCTGGACTTCATTACATAGCTTTTGGTCACAGGTGCTACATGAATCCACCTGCTCAAGGCATCATTTTAGACACAGTAAAAGAAAAAAAAAAAGAAAAAAAAAAAAAAGAAGTTTTTGCCACGTGAAGAAAGAAGATGCAAAACCCCACACAGCCTTGCTGCCAGAGGAAGGAACGGAAGAAACACAGGACAAATGGAGAACCCTGGAAGATGTGCTTGCATTTGAGAAATAGAGGGGTGGAAAGATGAGAACGGCCAGTTCTGTTGTCCGCCCCATCCCCTCCAGCATGCACTGACAGAGCGTGCACCACAGCCCTCGCATAATCCTGCCTCAGGTTGGCAGTGGGGACATGACTTTTGCTACACCTTGGTCTCCTGCCTTTGCCCATACCCAGCGCCGGAGAAGGCGCAAGTCTGGATAATTCCAGTTCCACTGCTGCTTCCAGCAGCCCTTTGCAATGTTACCGCTGAATTCAGGGAGGTTTCCCAGAAACCTGGCAAGCTGAGACAACCCCAAGGCCTGATGACCAAACATTTCATGGTAATGGCAGCTGTCATGAGAACCTCAAAAAATCCCAAATATGAAAGTCAGAAGCTGGTAGATCAGAGGTAGCCCTCCAAGGTTTTGTTTGGACAAAGATCTGTAGTAGTCAAGGCTACATACACTTTACCATGTGCCAAATTCATACCGATATGTGTCTGTCAAAAGATACGTCTATGAAAAGTGACTGTCAGTCTTTGTATTAGATTTTATAAATAGAGCTCAAAGGACAGATTTGGGGTCAATAAAGTGAATGGCCCATCTTTCATTCAATGGCTTTGAAGAAGCAAATTAAAATTAAATAATGTCCAACAAAACCAACAAAGAGCTTAATATTCTTGCCTACATGCAGGAATAAATCTACAATATAACTACCCAAAACACTTTTTTACCAAAATAAAAAATGGGTACAGTAAAACAATTCTGAAAAATATATTCAACATTATTTGAAAACAGCTTATTCTGGAATGAAAGATTTCCCTTACAAACACTGTAATGGCAAGTTGAGAATCCTTGCAAAATATCTTCTGAATCCTTGGGAAGTCACAATACACTGCAATGGAAGACATTGTTATTTTAATCAAATCTGAAAACTTTGCACAAAGTGAAACTGGATTAAGCAGTAAACATTTTGCTGGCTAATGAGTGTCTTGGTATCACAAGTTTGCTCACAAACATTTCTGCTAAAAAGAAAAATAATACCACATGTGAAAAATACTACGGCAGAAAATTCTTTGTAGCTCTTTACAGTAAAGTAATTTTGAAAACATTGTAAAGACTTTTGCGCTACTCAAAAATGCACAGCAGTGTTCAGATTAACAGAAAATAACTGACACAAAACATCAACTCCTTTCTGTGTCTTGATCCTATTTTTTCACGTAAATGCAACATTTGTGAAGTTCATAACATCTGAACGCTGAATACACATTTTTTTCAGTATGACATAGTGAGGGCTATTTTAAGATGCTGGAATGTCATTAATTTATGCCCCTTAGCTCAGCAATTTGTAAATGATTAGCTCTAGAGCACCAAAACAAAGTAAAGCCTGTCTAAGCCCATTTCATCCGACTACTAGTGTTTAATTTAAACACGATTTCAAGAGCTAATGCCAAAACCCAGCATATACTATTTATCATAAAATTGAAAAGGAAGCCTGATGTATGATATATACCTACAGGAAGACAAGAACAACTTTTTTTTTTTTTTTTTAAAGTGTAAAGCTTGGTCCTTTCAGTTTCCCCAGATTTCAAACAAGTACCTACGTTTCTGCTGGTAACGAAGCCCCTGAGGAGCAAGTTTAGCTTGAGATGTCCCTGTCAAACCTTTTTCCTATAGTGTCAATAGGAGGGGAGGGAAAGAAGAATATGATGAAGCATAATGCTATTTAAATATCTATTTGCCTCGTTACAAGAGATTCCTGTATTTAACGGCAGCCTCCCACCTTAAAGAGGGAAGAGACTTGTACTACCAGATTCCTGCTCCTGCTGAGTTTTATGGGAAATAGCAAGTCCTCGGCTGCTGTGCTCCATCACAGGGGGCTGCACGAAGGGTTACAGGACCGCGGCAGCTCTGTAGCTCTGGTCCCTGGAAAAGCTTTAAACTCTCAAGAGCTCGTAAGACTCCCCAGACAAGGCTAAAAATGAAATTATACAGGGAAAAGTCGGGAGCTCCAGAAAGACTGTGAAAGTTTGGCTCTAGGAGAAAAGCTCTCCCGACAGCAAACCGCTTTGAATGGAGCGGCAGACACTACTTTGTGTTTGTTTTTTAAATCCATGAAACAGAACACATCTACCACTTCTTTTTTCATCCCGAGCAATTCATTCAAAGTCAAAGCTTTGGTCTGAAGCTTAAGGCCTTTTATTTTATTTTATTTAGTTCTGGGCTAGCCTCAGAGGAACAGTGAGAGAGGTTTAAAACTGGCAACATCATTCACCAGGAAATACAAGTTACCTACTCTTAGGCACCTACGGAGTACACTTGATTCAAGTTCTTCAAGTTTGAGAAAAAATCTGGACTTCAAAAATTCCTTCCTGTAATTAATGACTTGCTCTAACTTGACTTTAAATGTGTTCAATCACTATGAAGGAACAGTAAAAAAAAAAAAAGTAAAAGTTCGGCATCACCCAATATTTTAAAGTAGCAGCTTTAAAATGGTACTTTACTGTTTAACCAACCTCCACTTCGAGCCACAGGACCTTCATACTAAGCTTCAAGAAGAAGGGGAAAAAATAAGCAGTGAGCACGCTGACACAACTCTGAGACCTGGGTAACAAGAGAGGCTGAAGATTCACAAGTGGCGGTGAATGGTCCCGCTGCATGGTCCCACTCCTGGCCAGCCCCTCTCTGGTGGGGGTCTCTGTCCTCACAGCAGGAGAGGGCAGAGGGCTCCTGTGGCCCCCTCTGCCCCCAATCCAAACATTTCGGTCAGATAATTTTAATTCACATGTATATGAGAATTAGGTTTTTAATAATTCTACAAGTCTTCCTTATTCAAAAGGACGCAGAAGCCAAAGGAACATATAGGGGAAAAGAAATTTTGAGAAAGGATGATCTAGAATTCTCCACACTTAGACAAAGAGAAATAAAATTTAAGCATCCAATTCCTAACTTTAAAAAAAAAAAAAAAAATCTATAAGATCTCATTTTTATTTTGAACAGTTACCTGGATTTTTTTATAAGTCCTTATCCACCTAAAAGAAATTTTAATGAGGAAGGTATCACACTGAAACCCAAGCTAGATAATTTCCATAACCACAGAAAAGCTACTTCAAGTTTCTTTTCCCTGGCAACTGTTTTTATCCACGGTTTGAAATACCTTCTCTCTCTTTTGTGCTTAAAGAAAAAAAGTTCAAAAAGGCAGGCTACTGCGGCAGCTCTGAGCTGAGATGTCCCTGTTCACCTTAGCTGGGCAATTTCCTAACTCCGATGGGTGCCACTAAAGCAATCAGAATGTTTAACATCCTATGCAAATTACTGGAGAGGAATGCTCAAAGCCACCAGTGCACATACAAATGGAAATAAAAAGCAGCAATATGGTAATTCAGCATGATGCTGAATTTAATACAAACATCTCTAAAGGAAATCAACAGGAGATAGGAAGCAAGACAAACTTTGGGACTGTAGCATGAGTTACAGCAGAAGGTCCACATGATGATACTCAAAACAGAAAACCCCACCCCACAGACTGTTTCTGGTTTTTTTGTTGTTTTGTTTTGTGGGGTTTGTTTGTTTTGTTTGTTTTGGGTTTTTTTGTTTGTTTGGTGTGGTGTTGTTTTTTTTCCCCTTATCTGGAACAAAGAATATTTACCTGCTCCTAAAAAAACAAAGCAAAACAAAAAACCCCCACAAAACCCCCTCCAGCCATGAGCACATCTTAAAGTTGTTGTGGCAGACATACCGTACTAACCACCTTGAACCTTCTCCCCCACAAACTTAATCTCTGCGTAGCTAAACAAATATTAATAATTGAAAAGCACACAAAGTGATTTTACTAAGGGGGTAATTAACAACTTCATTTCAGTTTAGCAGCTGATTTTTAGTTGGCGTTAAACCAACAGGAGCTTGAAAGAACCTATTACACACGGATAAGATTCTGAATAACCTTACGAGTTACTAGTCGGCAGTTTGATGTGGCCCTCAGACTTCAAAGGCCCCTTTTATAAGAAAAGAGGACAAAAGGCAGAGAGGTCTTTATCATCATTTATGGTAAATAAGATAAGACAAATCCACTACGTACTAGAAAGCTGATGTAAGGAAAAGACTGAACTTTGCATGAGCTTCATCAACATTTTAGGAGCCTGGAATTAGCCAGTAGGTTTTTGATTAGAAGATGACAGTAATTTGGAAAGGCAACAGCAAATAGCCCAGTAGCACAGAAGAATCCAGATAAAAGAGTTTCTGCTACTTTGCTACCAGCAGATGCTTGGGAGGACACATCACCAGACTGCAGCGGAGCACATGCCCAAGTGTTTCCTAACAACTTCAGTGAACAAATCCCACCCTGGGCACACACAGCTCAAACTCTCTTCGTTTTCTACTGCTCAGCCTTAACAATTCCTATTCACCCAGTCATGAACACATAGTAAGACAGGCAAAACTGATGATCCCTGGAGTTGGTGTTAGAGGAATTGCATGTTAAGGTCTAATCACTAAATACACACACTGCTGATAATTAGGCCATGTAGAAACATAAGGATCTTCCCCTAACCAGAATTCACTGATGAAAAACCAGCAATGACATACAGCTTAAAATTAACGTAGTGTGAAATGAAAAGTACAAACCTTTAAGTGGAAAGCTGCCTAACATAATTTTCACAATTACCATTTAATTTAAGAAGCAGATCAAAGAAGTGCATCATTTACATTTTCAAACATTAAGTTTTAAAGATCAAAGACCTCTAGTATTTCCAGACTGCATATATGTGAGTAACTTGGTTAGAGTAATGAATCTATGCAGAGGGAGAACATGAGCTGCTCATCTGCTCCATGCAGCAGTTTCCCCATCATCTGAGACTGTAGCAAGTGGTATCTGCAACAAGCACCATCAACAAGCACCCGTTGACACTATATAAAAATAGAAGCAAAGGGCTTCTGGGTCTAAGATAGCACTATACTGATTTTCTGACTGCTGGAGAACTCTCTCCCTGAAACCAGCCACCGCTGTAGAGATTTTTCACAACTCCAGCCTGACAGCTATGATTTAATAGTGCTTATATGATGTTCCAGAGGTCATTAAAGACTTCACTTCATTGTAGTGTTTAACCAAAACCGTGTTTTCATGACAGTGCTGTAGCCTAATTATGCCAAAAAGTTAAACAGAGAGAAGCACGCTATGTAAATATTCCAAAACATGTCAGTTTAATTCTATGTAGAAATGAACTATCAGCAGCAAAAGTGATGTTTTAATGACCACTGGGAGTTGCTGCAACAGAACCTGGTCAAATTCAGTGTAAAGTAGAAAGTGTCCTGGCACTTATATCCAGGAAACAATCAAACTTTTAGTTCATACTGAAGGCTCATGCTTACTTCTGAGCACCTCCCAAAAAATGCAGCTTAGAATTCAAGATTAAAAACAGATTTTTTTCGGCAGAAAACCAGAGAGCATCACAGCCATAAAACCTACGCGAAAAAAAAAAAAACCAAACCAACAAAACAGAGACGATCATTTAAACTGAACCAGCAAACAGGAGCTGCTCATGGAAGTTGAGAAGATGGCCAAAACTTCTCTTACTGAATTGAGGAATGTGACAACACCACACATGTAATGAGCAATGATATTTGGTACCTGATTGCTGGTTTTACAACAACATTCAATCCCCAGAGTCTTCCTTACTGTACACTAAGATCCTCAATACATCATGCTGCCCGTCAGACTGGTCCCAGTCACAGGATGCATTTTTATCCGCATCTCCCTTATGTTACCTATTTCCCTCCCAAATCACGGGATTAAAACTATTTTAAAAGTAGTTGGGAGGGGATATAGAATGCTAACATTTACACAGAGACTTTAATTCTTGTATCACAGTATTACAGATCTAATACAGGAAAGAAAGGGGCATATGAAATCCACATACCTACCTCTACACGAGAGGACTTAAAGCAGCTTTCTCAAGAGCAATGAGCAATATCCAGGCTCTTTAGGTGAAGAAAATTATGAGCTGTGTCCGGCTGCAATTAACTCATAGCATCCTAATCTCAAAGGATGTTTATGTTACATTAACACTGTGGAATACATGGGTATTCCTGCCAGACCTAAACTGGTTCACATGGATTTCTGTGTGACAGCAGCCACACTGCTTCCAATTCCCAGCCCTACATCAGGTAGGTAGGCACAGTCAAAGCACTTAAAGGTCTTCATCTGCATCTCTGACAAAAATTAAAACCACTATGTGCAATCTAAGCAACATTATAGGCATCAGCAGATGAAAAAAATGGTTAAATTGGCTAAAAATTGGTGCATGTCACATCTAACTCCGTGAGCAGTCTGCAGAAGAGTGCCTCTTCCCAAAGGGGAATATATATCCCCTGCCTCAAGAAGAAACAAAGACATGTGAGGGGAGAAGCACGTGCTGAGGTTGGGATGAGAAGGATCCGGAGATCCAGATCTCTTCTCCACATCCTCCCCGCAGGAACAATGTCTGTTAAACTGAGCCTGCACCAGATTCACCTATTCCCAGACTGCACAATAGTGCAAGAATAAAGGTAGGACGTGGCCGAGCTACAGCCACAGCGCAGCTGGGTTAGGGACAACACTCTAAGGAAATAGATAAAAGTAAGACTGAGGTGAGGAAGGCTGGCATACCTTTAAAAACAGCCGAGACACACCAATATCCTTTCCATATTTCACTCCCCCATATCTGAAAGGTAGCGTGACATTAGAGATGTCTTCTACTGCCTGAGAGACATCCTTCTCTACCCTACCAGATACAGATCACAGAGGAAAGAGAAAACAATCAGATGAGTCACCACTGGAAATCTGCACGGCTGGATCGCATCTAACCCATCTACTCACCAGACACAGGAAACCGAATTACTGCCGGCCTCCCGACCACGTCTGCTTAGACGGTGGAAAACGCTGCTCCAACCTTACGCTTTGTTACTGTGACCAGTAGATACGGTTCTTGCAAGAGACTTGCCCGCATGCAGAGACCAAATCGTGTTGCCGAAATGTGCATGTGAAGTGTTTTGTATTCTGACAAAATGAACCATTATATTGAGAACCAGACACGATTTAATAGCATTATTCTTCTTAACTACAGTATATCCAAATAAGTTTAGGAAAACAACGTTCACCTTTTTACTGTAATTTGCAAGGGGAGACAGTTTTCACATGGAAATACCAAAGATTCCACTGGAAAATGGAATGCCACAAGATTTTAAAATGCCAAATAAAAAAAAAAAAAAAAAAAGTATATATATATTTTTTAGAAATTCTTAGCTGGGGAGGTGAGAAAGGGAAGAAAACAAAAAAGGAACCATCGATACACACATACACGCCAGGTCTAACAGTAGGCTTCCATGCCCCATGGTAGGTAAAGCAGATGAGATGCTGATTTTACAAATATGTAAGTGAAAAAATTAAAATAAATGTAATAATACATTCAGAAATTTAGAACCGTCTGAGACTGTATTCCCTGACTCTTAAATGACCAAAAGGCAAAACAAATGTAAAAAACCCAGATTTAAAAAGCCAGTACTTTCTACAATATTTCAGAATTTAAATACTTACGAGGTAAGAAATTCACTCCGGTAAGAAGGAAAAAGTAGTTATTTACAAATAACCTTAGGTGCACATTTCTCCTCTTCCCTTTCCAAGCCTCTCTCCTCTGTCATTTCTCCACAGCGCACAGCTCCCAACCCCACCCACTGACACCTGACATGCAGAACTTCCCGGAGCCTTTAACGATGCTCTCAAATGAGATTGCAGCCCGTGTCTGCAAGACCTACCCCAATGTCACAGAGGACTTTTGGATTTTATCAGACGCATGAAAGCTAGGTCATTAGTGAGCAACCCAGTCTGTGCATTTTAATGGGGATCTGTCTTTGAAAAAATTCCTTGACACGTAAGACTTGTAGTTGTGAAGCAATACCCTCCTGAATAATCATCGAGTCGATGTTTATTATATCAGGGTTTTTTTTCCCTCCACAGCATCAGGCAAATGTCTGTGAAAGATATCCATCTGTACCTGGAGCTCACACCTTCATCCTCACCCCATTTGCATTCAGTCCAAATAAGAGCAACTCCACACAACCTTTTTATTGAATGCCGAGAACTCACAATTAGGATGCCCACCTGACATTTAAAAAAAACAAAACAAAACAAAAAAACAAAGGCGAGACCTTTGTAGTTAGTTAAGACAGTCAATGTCACTTTGTTACAACCCCTTCTATTTGCAGAAGAACCTGCAATCAAATGTCTGGCCCATTTTTGCTCAGGATTACATTTTCAGGTACATCAAAAAGGTACTTTTTGTCAGTGGCACCGTTTAGGCAAATGGAGCATGGTGACACAAGAAAAGAGGTTTTTCCTAGAGTAGAAATGCAGTAATGCCTAGCTTTGTCCCCAGCATCACCTAACCTGAAATAGTATCCAAAGAAGCATTTCAAGGCAGTGCAACAGCTGTTGCTACAAAAAACCCCCACCCCTGCAGTGTCAAACCCAGAGCTTAATTTTTCTTCCTCTTCTCCACAGCCACTTTGACATCTGGCTTCGTTTGCTTCCGTTCTTTATCACATCGTGATTTACTAGCTGACATGCTCATTTGACCACATAGAAGGTCTCAGATCAAACTCCACAAGCTAGATTTTTCAAATTCCTTCCTGAAGGAAAAAATAATAAATAAATAAATAAATAACAAATAGCGGGGCCAATAAAGTACTTCCAGGAAAGAATTTGCAAATAACACTGGAGATTAGATCTGGGGTTAGACTGCACCCCTGAAGGGCAGGTGATGATCACTGCAGAACTACTGGGCCAGATGGCCCAACTCCCCTGAAGGACCATCTCCCAACCAACGAAACTCCAGCGAGACCCAAGGGCTGCTTCTGCCATTGCAGAAGCTTCTGCATGTTTAGCCCAGAAACTCCTGGCAGAGTTTCTATTTAAAACAGCTCGAACTGTACTTATAAGCCTTATGAAATTCATCCTGAAGAAGTTATTTACGGCTGGAAGCCAGCCTCCCTAATTCAGGTGTCTAGCTTATACCTCGACCCCAGGCGCCTAGCGAACGGCTCCCGAGTCATACAAGAGAGAGCGCCAGGCAACGAGCAGAAGCAGGTGACTTGAGAGGCCTCCAGGGAAGAGATGGCTTGCCTAAATTCAGGTGTCTGCCTCTCTTCATCCCACTAGCTCGGCTGCAACCCAATGGCAAGCTGCCACCGAAAGGCCAACTCCACCATCACCACCTCTTCCCTGGCATGAGCACTGGTGCCCTTCTCGCCGCCCAGGAGCCAAGCGAGTACCAAATACCACAAAACAGGCCGAGTTTCCACCATCAGATGAACTCCCTGAGCCAAATCACCAGAGGGCCAGCCAAACACCACTGCCACCACAAAAAAGGCAGGAGAAGGACGTGCCAGGCACAGGAGTTTCAATGACACCTTCCTGTGACAACGGCCCAGCACTAACACTAAACCACGTCGTTGTGGGACTTACCCTAGGAGGGCAGCTTGGCCCAACAGCTAATGTTTTCACTGTCTGTGCTAGTTGAATTGATCCCAACCCAGATATTCCTTTAAAGCTGTGTTACACGACAATGATTTTGACTTTTTTGGCCAACGTAGTACCAACTACTTCCCAAAGTTACTATATAGAGTTTCTTTTCTAATAGTAATGACTGAAAGCTGAATCACGTCCAGAAACAAAAGCTACGACTTTCACATGAGCTGGTGCAAAAAAACGTGCCAATACCCTCAGCACTGGCAAAGAAATAAAGCAGGTCTTAAAATCCTCATGCCCTTCTAAGATAATCCCAGATGTTTTCTACCACAAACGCAAAACACTGTTGAAATTAAGTTTCTCTATTCAGTGTAACACAAATTAAAGTTTTACAGCTAAATATCCAACTGGAAGCTAGCACGCTGTGAGTCAGATCCATACATCTTTCTTTTTGTTGGAAAAATAGAAATTTAGCACTATTCATAAACGCTAAATTTACAACTGTTTGCAGAAGCTCACAACATGAGGAACCAAAGAACCTATTCTGAAGTAACTTATTCACTACACTACTTTAAGGTTATTTTTTTACATGGACTGACAGTATTCAGATATGCGAAAAACAGCAAAACCAAAACACTCCTCCTAAGGTAATTTGGGTAATATGTTAGGTGTGTCAAGCACACCTTAGACCAGCAGAAGCGTTTCTAGTACGCTGGGTCTGAGGGCACGTGCTGTTTTTCATTAATTTGCTGAAGTTGGAAAGCCCATTTTAAAAATTATAGTTAAGAGTTACGTTAGTCTCGTTAAGCAGAAAAGGTTGAGGCATTTTAAAGAGGTTTTTTTAAAACAAAACGAACAAAAAATGTTCTCCAGGAGTGGATAAAGAAACTTTAAAGAGGAGGAGTGGTAGGTACAAGAAACAGCTGGAATGTATCTGGTTCTTACAACACAATAAAACCCAACTGTTTTCCAAAGCTCAGCAAGGTCACCATCTAATGTAATACACCTAAGTGCTCATTAAAAACTTAAAAATTTGGACCAAAAAAAAAAGTGTTTGACAAAGAAAAGGTGTTAAAACGGAGTCCATAGTAATGGGGGGGAGCACGCTGAACATGGAAATCATCATCTCACCTCCTCCCCAAAGTATGGGAGGAAAAAAAATACATGACCTCACAAAGCTGAAGAAAGGATCCGGTCACAGTTCACAAAAACAAACAAACAAAAAGACAGGAGGAAAAGAACAAAAGTAACACCACGACTAACTGTAGCTGGTAACCACAAAATACAGAACAGAAGAAAAAAGTCTGGTCAGAATTGCCTGTAGATCCCCTTAAGCTGCAATGCATTTCCCCAGTATAGAAGACATACCTATTTCTAYAGTCAACAAGTTAATTCTTCCTCTTAAAGTGCCTGCAGATGCTCCTTTCATGCGAACTTTTAAAACAACGCTCAAAACTACAAAGAGAAACTGTCCATAAAGGAAACGACACTGTGAACTCAGCTCAAAGCTATGCATGCCCATCGCACAGGTCTGCGTGAAGACAGCCTTCGAGCATCTCTGAGAAATCTGAATATAAACTTGAAAATATATAAACCCACCTTGCAGAAACCAGGAAATTGATTTTATTTGCAAGCAAAAATCAGTCCCATTTTTCTCTCAAACACATCACCAAATGCACCACAGATACCTCTCCTGAGGCCCAGCAGGAAGGGGACAAGGTAACAGAGAGAATAACGTTCAGCCAGATAAAACAGTTATTGCCGTCACCCTCTCCCTCTAAAACATTATTGCTARCCCTGTTATATGATATTTTGCCACAGCACTTTCATAGTCTGCAGCCAGTGGAGAACATTATTGCTAGGATTTACATTCCCACAGTATTTACTTAACAGCATGTATATTTATGTATCAATTCATATTGATATATTAATTGGATACACTTAGATTTACTCCATGCAAGGGCTCACTGCCAAGAATCTATACACAATAATGAAATATTGATGCATCCACCTAAAGGCGGGTTAAATACATCCCTTATGTAGACGTGAGCCAGGACTTTGGCAGCAGCGCTGTAAGAAGTTCTCCAGAAACCAGCCCACCCAGGTTTTATGACTTGACAGAATTACCCAGTATTAGACATGGTTTAGGCAACACAATATATAGATTTTGCCTTTTCATTCACACATTTTTCATTCTGACACCATCCAGGACATCGGCTGGCTCTCTACACGCTATCTGAGAATACCTTACCCAGAACTGAGGAAAAACCTTTTCATAATGATTAGTTCAACTGAAATAAAGGTACCTACGAGAAGAGGATTTGAACTGTAAGATGAGTCTTCTATCTCTACAGTTATTCCTCCCATCTGCCATACCAGACTGTATGCATCAGATTCATGCTTGGGGGAAAAACAAAACAAAATAATCACTGAGGTAAGATCTCTATGCAAATACAGGGAAAACATTGCTGCTAGACCTCTTGCTGCATTTGCAGAGGCCATAAAAATATACAGAAGAAATGCAGATTTTGAACAGTTTCAACAAATAGAAACATTTGGTGACCACATGTCAGAGACCATTCACCGGATGCAATTGCTGTACTGTTGGTCCAAACCAAAAGATTTCAGTAAGCAGTCCCGGCTCAAGTTTTATCCTCAAGCTGACTCTTTCTACCAAGCTACTCTGCAAATCTGCTTTTTTTAATCTTCCGAGCAGGTGGGGGAGTGGGGGTGCGTGTGTCTGTGTGTGTATACACACATTTGTTTTTTCCTGGGAAAAGACAAAAACAAAAGCCCCCAAATAATTTTCCAACATCCAAAATGTAACAGATACTTTTAATCACAAAGGAAGATAGTTTTGGACTCTGAAAAGCACACTGTAATGCAGTAATAAATGAAGTTGTTAGCACACACAACAGCATTCAGATAAATTAGGCTATTTCACTACCTGTTTAATGGCCATGGCAGAGATGAGCAGCAGAGGTATCTTTAGTTGCCGTCCAGACACGCTGGGCTCTCTTCCTCTAATGCTGCCTATCAAAAATGATAAAAACCTTATCTTGCTACAGAAATCCTAACGGTGAAATACCTCTCTCCATCAACACTGGGTAGTGTTAGCACTAGAAAGGACTTCTGTTCCGCTGCAGTCTCCCTGCATGAGGAACAGTCCCAGGACTAGAGGGTCTGGCTTGTGAATCTGAGACTGATGCTCTCAAAGACGGTATCAGATGAAATTAGTAGCTCTCAGAACATCTGACTTTAACAACTCTAGATCAGTTATTAGGGGAAGAAATTCAGCTCCCGAGAGGCCTCGTAATAGCTTGCGATATTAAGAGTTACTTGGCCCAACACCTATTTTTCACTTCAGTGGATTTATCAAGGTTGCTCCATGTGCTTCCCTCCAACAATGCATTCAGACACACGCTCACTGCCCAGCCTCCCTCAGACGGGATCTGTACATTTGACTACTTCAGGGAACAAAAAAAAAATCCAAGCGTTATTTGCCTCAGGGCACTCTAACTAAAGATTTACAGACTTTGTGGGTCAGGTTTCAAGTTGCTTTAGCAAACAATTTCAAACCCCAGACATTTACCTGAGGATTAGGGTTCATTTAAGACACAGAACAGGAATCAAAAGCTGAGAGGTTTTACAAGACAACGGCACGCACTCTTCTTTCCTCTTGAACTCTTAGAGGGGCATCACCCCTAAAACGGCGAAGGGTGTTTTGGGGGAGAGGGACCATGTCTCCCCTTCGTTCACAAGGACGAACTTTGTGGTGGACTGCAGAGAGGAAGAGGCAGACTGCCCTCCCACATCTTGAGGCAGGAAAACAGATTCGGCAGTCTGGGATATTTAATAGCCGGGGGAAGAATGCTTTGGTTTGGAGGAACAGCTTTTGGCTTGCTCAAGGTATAATATGGAACAGAACACAGTAAAATCATTTTAACCCAGCTATTTCTAGCTTTGGCAAACACAGCTCTACCTCAGAGAAACTATTTCTAAGTTGTGTTGTTTCGGTGTTTTATTCTGGTCTCAGCACGCACCATCTGCCCAGCTGAGGAGCTAAGTAAAGGCTGAGCTGCACGTGAGTTTCGCCAGCACCAGTTGTTACAGACAGAGCTCAGAAGACTCCAGAAGTCCCAGATGCAAGAACCCAACACCACTAACCAGTGCCGGGTTCTGGATAAGGGACACCTGAGAAGAGTGAGTGAGTTTTGCACAGAAAATGCCTACTCTTTCCCCAAAAGCAGAAGTCCTCAACAGCCAGCTCTCCCAGAGTGACTAACCATCTCCAGCTAGAGTAACCGATACTGAGACAAGCAACATTATCTCCCCTCCCAGTTCACCACAGCACACAAAACACAAGAGGTTGGGGACTACGCTTGAAGAGGTCTTTGCACTGTAAAGACTACAGACCTGCCTCGTCTGCATTATCATAAACTACGCCTCAACATGAATCTGAATTAAAGAACAAAGTCTTTCATTAACTAACACCAGGTATCAGATGGAATGTTTTGTTGTTATTACTCTTAATCAAGTTGTTGGGGTTTTTTGTATAGCATAAGAACTAGGATCAAATGTTTGAGCTCCCACCAGCCAGTGGCTGCCGTACAACATGGAGACTCCAGCTGGGAACAGGTGGAAGAGGGACCTGACCAGGACACAATTTTCTCTCACCAAAAGCTTCAAGAACAGATGGGGTGACAATTTTTGATGTTTTGGGGTGTTTTTTTCCCCCCTGAGATCTGACAAATACAGCTGCCCATTCCCGTTACAAAAAGCCCTCAGCTTCAAGGTTTGAGCTCAGGTCTTCCGAGTTTTTTTTAAATTTCAGAGTCCAAAAAGCTCTGTATTGAAACACAGAAATATGTTAACACAGATTTCATTAGCAAAGGGAAATAGTAACAGTTTACAAAGAGATTTTTGCTTGTTCTTTTAAATATATAGTAGCTAGTGTTTGTATGCTTTCATCTTCCTCTAATGTTAGGGGGAAGCTGGCACACAAAACCTTACCAAAACATAAGAACTTCAAGTTCATAAATATTTGGAAATCTACCTCATCTTCAAAACTAACTGCTTAATCATTAGGACTCGCCAAGTTTCACTCTCACGTTCACAATCATGTACACACCACTGCGTTTCACCAAGACTCACAAAACCTTGGGACACGTCTCATTACTCGAAAAATATCTTTGCTCTTCTCGTACAACAACGGAAATGGTTGGTCTTGGCTTTTTAATCCATCTAGATTTAAAGACTAGAGAAACACAACGGACTCTCTGAAACACAAACCTCATTTCATAGGGAAATAAATATTTACATTTTTCTTCAACATTACAGAATTCTTAACATCCTGTTTATCATACCTTCAGGTTTTTAAGTTACTCCATTTACAATAAAGCATTTCTCTAAGGGGTAAGTTTAAAAGTTACTTTAAAATGAGAACAGCTTGCCCGTATCAGAAACAAAGTATAGCCACACAAATTAGATGCGGAAGGGGGGAAAGCTGAACATACTGTTTTTCCACTACACAAACAGTGCATGCTTTACACTTACATGGCTTTGCTAGTGCTCCCATCTGCTAGTGGCAGGCAAAGAGGGAGCCTTTTGGCACTCTTGCAGGAACCACTTTTGTAGGAATGGTACAACCAGCCAGTATCAAATGAAAAATTAGTAACAATTAAAACAAATCCCCAAACCCTTAAAATAGGATTTTGAACGATGACATTACAGCACCTTAATGAAGCTATTTAAAGTAAGCTTTGCCAATTTAAAGAAAGCAACGCAAGAAATGTATACGCAAGAGAGGAACACTTTAATTACCTAAACTCACAGCTA
Organism: Phoebastria nigripes; assembly: GCA_035582835.1. NCBI lineage: Eukaryota > Metazoa > Chordata > Aves > Procellariiformes > Diomedeidae > Phoebastria > Phoebastria nigripes. Next base: position 156,535 of record JAYKAV010003230.1, read on the forward strand.
GCTCTTACAAAATTGACACTTGGGGAAGCCAGGACTGCTTTAATTACCTACATTCACGGATGGCACTTACAGAATGGACACTTGTGGAAGTCATTTGCGATAGATACCCTCGCCTACGGTGCTCTCGGTTCAAAATTCTCAATAGATTTTAAGCACTAGATGTCATCGTTTTACAGAGCAAACAAAGAAGCCTGGACTTGGGTCTTGCCAAGCTTGCAAAGATGGGGGGTAAAAAGTAACGAACACCCTTCTTTGAGTATTTACTCTTTTGAAAGTTGCTAGAGTAGCATTTCTGACAACCTAAGTTTCACCTCGAGGGAATGGGTGCAAAGAAATAAGCTTAAGTTACTTAGCTGTTAAAATACAAACAAACCAGCACGCTAAAGCTCCTCTTTAAAAGCATACAATGACTCTAAGTGAGGGTGTTCAATATTTCTAACGTTTCTCAAAACACCTTCCAGGCCATCAGCCTCGCTTACYCAGCCGGCACCCACTCCCCCACCCAGGTACGCCTGTGAGCAACCTCCTTCCCCGGGCATTAACATACGCTGCGCCAGTGGGATTTGGTGTAACGATACAGAAACACAGATGTTTACGTCAAGCGCTACGTGCAGTCAGACACTCGTGCTTAAAAACAGGAGAGAAGAAAATGACRGTAATTTCAGGTTACTCTCTCTCCTGAACTCTTTTGGGACAGGAAGAAGAGGAGTGCCTTTAATTCAGACTGTCTCAGAGCAAGCGCTAGAGAAGTAATTTACAAGATGGCAAGAAATTACAAGCTTTAATGACAGGCGGGTAGCCCTGCCAGCCTTTAATTTGGATTTTGGGGAGGGGGCGTTGGCGATACTGCAACGACAGATCTCTGCAAGCTTTCACGATACCTTCTAAAAATAGCAGCCCGCAGCTGCTGACAAAGAAACAAAGTTTGGGAGCCGCGTCCCTGGCGCTCCTGCCCGACGACGGGGGAGCCCCGCGGCGGCCTCCTCCCCCGCGGCCGTGAGGGGGGTGCAGCGAGACCCCGGACTCGCGTGGGGGAAAGCGGGGCGACGGGCGGCCCGGTCTCCCCGCGGGGAGGGGGCGACAAGGGGGTGACACACAGAAGGACCGAGAGACGCCTCACCTCTACCCATCGCCGAGCTTCGGCGAACGCCGCCTGGCAGTCGCACTCCGCGTCCTCTCTCCCCTCCATGGCCGGCAGAGCGAGCGAGCGAGCGGGGCGGGGGCGGCGGCGAGCGGCCGGTCCTCCGGCGGGGTGGGGGCGCGGGGAGCAGCCGCTGTCATTCAGCTGCCTCCTTTTAACGCTCCCCGCGCCGTCTCCTCCCCCTCCGCCTCCTCCCCGCCGAGCTCCCCCTCCCGGGAGCTCCCTGGCGCTCAGCGACCGCAAGAATGCGAAGGAGCCGCTGGCTGTAAAGCAACCCCGCGCCCCCCCGGGGCAGCCGGACGCGCGGGAGGGGCTGCACCCCCCCGGCGGCGGCGGCGGCGGCTCCGTCCCGCCGGGCCACGGCGCCCCTCGCCCTCCCGCCCGGTGGAGGCCGCCCCCGGCGGCTCCCGCCCCGGCGCATACCAGGAATAGCTGGGGACAATCGCACCTTTCAGGGCCGGCCACCTCCGCCCCGGACCCCGCCACCTGCCACCCCGCGCACCGCCCCCGCCCGGCCGGGACTACCCTGCGGGCCGCCGCCTCCCTCCGGCGGGGCAGCGGGAGCCCTGGCCCCGGCCGGCTCCCTCACCTCCTCACCAGCGGGTCTTCCCTTGCAGCCATCGACAGCGCCGCGATTCGGGGGAGGGGGGGGGGGKAACGACTCCACGCTCTTCAGCAGCGTTGTCCCCTTTGGGGACGAAGTTAGGAGCCTTTTGCGCTGCTTTGGAAGACATGAGAGGTCCGCGCTTTGTTTTGAACTCTTTTCACACAAAGTGACCGAAGCAGAGATGCCTGGGGCAGAGCTGGAGCCGCACAGCTCAGCCCCTGTGCTTCCCTCCTGCCCTGAAGACCGTTTGCAGCAATTCTGGTTTTGCTCACAGTACCCCCGCTAGTGCCCATTGCTTTATTTCCCTCGCGTCTTTGCCCCCCATACACTGCAACAGTTTCTTCGTGTATGGCCCAGGGCAGAATATATCGTTTAAGCACTACCGAGAAAAGGTAACTTAAAATCTGTACTGCACACAAATTAGCTTCTCCTAAGATGTTTACTTGGGAGCACATCTTATTTCTGCTCTGTAAACAACCTTCTTAGAACAGGAAAGAAGATTTTAGGAGATCAATTCAACATACCAAGAAGCTATTAGCCACCAGTTTCTGCAGTACATGGAAATCAGTGTTACCGGTGGTACACACAAGAAGGAAAACCCAGTGACTCTGGCTGAAATAAGTTCCACAGGAGATGTGTGCAATTTATTAAAGTTACAAATGCATAGAAATTATGGAGTTAGCTCCCTCACAGTGGTATGATTTGAGACATTTACGCTATAGAGCCAGGGATGCATAAAATGATAATCAACGCTATAATTTTGAAATTTTTTCCTACTCCTTTTTCCTGCTTCAAGCCAGATCAGCCACAAGACCAAATACAAATGAGGAATCTGCCTTTTTCTTGAGTGGGAAGCCTGATCATCAGAAAACAACCCTCTCGTCTCACTATTTAAGATTCATGACTACAAAGGCTAAAAAAAAGCCTAAATAAAGCGTGTATGTGCTGCTGCTGGCTGACATCAGTTTGCGTTAGCTGTCATTACTAAAGATTTTTCTGGAGAACTACTGCAGCCTTTCCCAGATTTTTAAGGTCTGCCTTTTCACTTCATATAAAAATATGATGCTTGTCCTAAAGTAGGAGGACGTAACGATGAATACTATGAAAGTTTAAATTTATTTGAGAATAAAATTCTCTGAAACAGGTTTCAAAAGAGGTGATGCTTAAAAAACAGTTTCCAAGGTCTCGCTTATTTCTGGCTGTTTTATTTCAAATCAAATCACTTTTCTTGTGAATCAAGTGTTCAATGTTTTAGATCAGATAATCCAAGTATAATTCCAATAATCAAGTAATTTGATTAAATCCTCCTTTTAGCAAACTGCATGGACCACAGCAGCTTTCAAGTCAAAGTCGTTCACTGAGTAAAAAAAGTTCCAACATGCAAATTTCTTCCTCAATGTGAATTTTAAATCGACTACCACAGATAATTTATCTATGAAAGCCCAAACAACCAAAATAGTTTAATATTCCTTTGTGCTAATAAGGTAAGTCACCAGACTCCTAGATCAGAAAAAGACTACATATACCAGATATGACTGCTAATTGTTGGTGTCAAAAGTAGCAAACATAATATGGTTCTATCTGCAACTGTGTGTGCTCCCAGGGATATGTCAAGCAACAGTTTATGTCATAGTCTTTTCATACAGAGTTTTACAAATATTTGATACAGTAATATTTTCTACCAAGGCAGGCTTCTTCCCTTAAGGAAAGACCATATTTATTTTTTAAATGTGGGCTGTTAAGTGTGTTTATTTTCTAAAACTTACATTTCAACGACAGAAAACACTTCTTTCTTTTCCTTAACTGAATCATGCAGCCATGATTGAAAGGAAAGGGCATTGTACTGGTTATTAAATTCTTACCGTTTCTCAATAAAATGCTTGTAATAACATGGGAAAACTTACACCAATATACTTAAAAGAGCTTGAATGATCCTGAGTGCTTAATAGCACACCAGCTCCACTCAGCTGAAATTAACATAAGTGCTGAGCATGCATCATCGCTTCACTCCTACATGCACCATTTCCATAAGATGATGTGTAGGGCTGGCCCAGACTGCAGGAGCTGAAGAGGGATTTCCTGGCAGTCACTAGCACTGCATGCCTGTGGCCAAACCATGCTCCACACAAAGGTGGCGAGGCTCTGGCAGGGCTGCACAAGTTTGGAAATACAGTGTTCTTTTCCCACGGAGCTTGAGTTAATAAGCACAGATTATACAGATAATGCAACGTCTGCATGGGCATCGCAGAGCCAAAAGCACCGTGTGGCTCTGCAGGGCTCATCAGCCCCTGGTCAGGACCTTGCTGGACTATACAAGTCAGCCAAGTGTTCATACCTCACTCCTTGTATCCAAATTATACAGGTTCTGTCAATGCCGAAGATATTCCAGCATCTTGTAGATCCCTTTACTCCCTGTGCTCCTCAAGATGGTCACCAATGCCTGTGCCGAAGTATGCTCTTACAAGCACTGGAAGGCCGTTAACCCGTACATGTTGGGTGAGATAGTATTTCTGCAGTGCAATCTTTCAAAATTTCAATCTAGCAAGGGACCATGCAGTGAGCAGATACAGTTCAGCATAAAAACTGGTGCACTGCTCTTCCTTTGTCATCTCAAACTTTTGAGAACCTTTCCAAAAGCAATGGTCACTAAAAAGTACCATCTTATATATTAATAAACTGGAAATTAACACTGAAAGTAAAACAAAATTGGAGGAAACCTTACCCTGCAGAACAACTGATTTGAAGACTACGTAAAAAATGCTGAGCAAAACTATCAAATTGCCAAAATAGCAAGAATTCTTATAAATAAGTTTTTACTGAAGATTCAAGATGTATTTTTCCAGTGTGACCATGAAAAATCCCACTCCAAGTTTACTATACTAACCTTGATTTCCTTTGTCATGAATTCACTTAATCAGTCCTCATACTCAATTAAAGCTCCAGTTCTGAAGTGATTTTGCAATAAATAACTGCACAAAACCATTTATTACCTAGAACCACCAAAATCTTCTCAACACTGAAGAGCAAATATGGTGTATTTCCCTAAAGCAGACATCTGATGTAGCTAGTTTAACAGCTTTGAACTGCACTTCCTCTTCCTCTCTTTCCTCACCCTCCTCCCTACCCTAAAAGCACCTTATTTATATTAACTATGGCTTACTTTAAATGTAATCTTCCAAGTCACCTTTAGCATAAAATATGCAATATCCCAATTAAATTGTGACAACTTTTATTTGATTTTTCTGATATTATCAGGAAGACAATGCAGCCGCTTTGGTTACTAAAGCCTTTGATTTTTATTTAAAAGCAAGTTTCAGGGCTTYACTAATGAGCACGGCAACATAAAGCAAGTCTTAACGATACTGCATTTTATCAAGGTGAAAAAGTGCTCAAAAATAGAAGCTCATTAGTGTTGTTCTTTCCCCTCACTTTTCCAACCAGCTCACTTATAGAAAACAGACTCTTGTTCTTAGTGGACTCTCCAGGTGACACGTTTTAGACAGACACTCTGACTTTTTCTTCAGAGTGCAAAAGATGTTCTTAAGTGATAAGACAGACTCCCAGGCCTCTTTCTTTTCTATAAAGAAGGAAAACTCAGCCAGATTGCTTCTGGCATAACCCCATTCATTTTTCCTGCAATGACAATTGATAGAGAATGAAAGCACCCTCTGGGACACGGAGGGTTCAGTTTCCTTCAGCAGTGGTCTTGACTGTAAACAAACCTGAATTATTTCACTTCAAAGCAATAAGGATATATTTTTCTGGAATGTCAAAAACATGCACATTAACCAAAACCAACCTTCAGAAGAATCCTAAAGCATAAGATTGCTTAGCCAAAAACAACCAAAACACCCCCAAAACAACCAAGTTGTTACTAATTCAAGTGTAGAAATTGGTCAACAGTACCTTAAGATCCAGTGGGTGGGGTGGGAGGGATGGCACAGGGGAAGGGTATCACATAGCATTCAGTAATGCCACCTGACAAACTTACAACAGATATTCCTAAAGGGAAAAAAAAGTATATGACCATCATGGCTATCTTAAAATCTATAGCTGTTTCTGTTCTTGTTACACAAAACTTCATTACAACAATCATTACTTTTCTATCATTTATTTCAGTTAGGTGAGATACTTCACATTGCCGTGTTCGCCTGTGTGTGCCCTCTGCAGTCCTACCATTTGAACTAGCATTGATTACTAGTGTGGCTTTTCTGGGGTAAAAATCCATGTTGTTTTTCCACATATACAAATAGCAAACACTGGTTTAACTAAAGCTGTTTGACAATTTATTAACATTAGGCTTGAGAAACAAAATTAAGTTTTATTCAAAATGTAAAGATTATTTTAAAATGTTAGTGCTCACCAACAGTAAGAAGAAACAGTCCCTCTTCTGCCTTTTTTCTTCCACATATTTATTTATAAAAGATGCACTGAAAAAAATGCCTTTGTCTTTTGAGTCACCTGCAAAAGTTCTTATAATATTCTTGTGTCATTATAATTAAAAGATGGAGACAGTCTCATATTTCAACTTTTCAACCATTAACATACCACATACTCCACTCAAAATGTTATCTGTGAATGATACAAATGATAATCCTGCTCTGAACTAGCTTATCATTATTATGATGAAATATCACAGACAGTAATTCCCAAAACTTTTAAGGGGGTGGAAGGGGAAAAACCCACCACATAGAAGTCTTGCACAAAAAGCATGAGTGTATGTAAATACGCAAAGTTGCTTTAGGAACAAGCAGTAAGATACAGCAAGGACAAATGCAAAGTTTATTCCATGTATGCTCCAATTAATCAACATGTTAGGGAAGTATCAAAATTTGTACTATTAACATATGGCAACAGTTTTATTGTTACAATACATTGCAATAGATTAGCCCCACTGGAAAAGGCTTTTAAGCTGCAGACAGTGCAATTGCATTAAATCTTAATTCTTCTGGGTCACGTTGCATGAATTTCTTGCAAACTTCTATTGCATCCTAGGGAAAAAAGTAAAAAACAAAACAAAACAAAAAACACTATAAGTCATCCTTATTAAAAAAAACCCCACAACTGAAATATGAAGATATGCTTTATACAAACTATGCTCAAAATGGATTTTTCCATCAAGGATTACTAAGTAGTGTGACAAATGTACATAAACTGTATTTCTGATCTGAGTTACCACTATTGAAGATTATTTACAGTGCTCATATGGGCAGCATAAGAGAGCAAAAGTTTTATGCAGAACCTTAGCAACAATGAGTTTTGTCACTGAATATTACTTTGTGCAACAGATGTGTTGCTTGTCTGACTTTCTAAATGCATCTCTGAAGTTTGCCTTTACTAGTACTGCTGTATTCAGAAATTTTTCCTTTGTCTCAAGATGCATCTAAGCTGTTTGGGGTAAGTGAAAGATGGTAAGTGAAAGATTGTAAGTAATTCCTTCATCTAGCTTTAGGGTGCAATCTGGAGAACACATGTTATCAGTAAAACAGAAAAAAGCCACATATGAAAAAAAGGAAAGCTTTATCCAACTTCTCCCCCTGCCCAAACAAGCACAAATTGTATGCAAATTTTACAGACATTAGTCTACGCTACTAAACTATAAAAGCTTTTGTTTGTTTGTGTTTTAGTTTCTCTGGTTTCTTCCTTTTGTAAAGCTAATCCAGTCTGGATACCATAAAAGTCAGATCTATGCATTGCCTTCTCTCAGCTTCAACTTCACATCATTCTGTGGGGATGACAGTTTATCCTCCCAATTCAGTGTCTCCCTTTCCAATTAATTTCTCAACTAAACAGCTCCTGACACAAAGAAGCACCCAAAAGAAGCCACGAAACTGGAGAAGAATGATTATTAGCAAGTGTCAGAAAGGAAATCAACTTCTGTCTAGCATGGCTCCTATCAAACTGTAACTAAATCAAAGGACAGAAAATGAAAAATTATCTTAAGTTTTCAATCTGATGACTTCATCTCATGTACAATTTAAAAGGAGCATGGGTATATGAAAATCTCAGCACAGAAGAAAAGTCAGTCTGATCTTCTGTTATGGTCAACCCTTCTGACATTTCTTGTTATCATGTTATGATACTCTGTCATCCAGAGTCACAACATGAGCATTCTGAAATACCTGTTTTAAAACTGAGTAAACCTAATTTTGTCTGACCATCCCACTTGCTCTATTCCTCATCCAACCATAAATATAGCAAGACTTTTGTATAAATATTTTTATAAATATTTTTTATACATTTTGTGGAAATACAGCAAGAATTTTGTATAACACCATTTAAGAAGGTTTTCTATTCCTACCTCTAAAAAAGAATCGTCGCTAGTTTCCCCATGGTTTATTGGAAATGGCTTGCGCCCATCTGTTGAAACACAAAGCAGGATTAAGAACACATTTATAAAATTAGAAAAGTTTCATTTTTCCAGTTAAAACTATTTGAACAGATTTTTTTGCTCTTCACTTACAAAAATGCTACCTCATTTTTCATAAAAGAATCACACGTCCAGCTAGCTATTCCCTGGTCTCTCCTTCACTGCTGACTGCTTCAACAGGTATCATCATTACATACAGTCTTGTTACATTAAAAAAAAAAAAAATCCAATCAAAACAATGAAATACTTTTTAATATTTTGTTTGAAAACTTTAAGGTTATAAGTTGCCATTGTTTTAGTGCTGGTATAGTACTTTAGTTTTTCAAGTGGAGAAGAACAATTTCAACTACACTTAATGGATTTACCCGGACAGACAGCTGTACATCTGTGGTCTTTGACAGCTGTGATCAGGGACTCCACAACAGAACAGAATACCAAACCCACCAGTTTGAAGAGTCTGGCATAACTGAAATTTTACTCTCATTTAAAATAAATAAGCAAACAAACCCAATAACTTTAAGTATTAAGTACTTTCACAGCATTTAAAAATGGTTGCTATAGTTAATTATTTTTCTCCTATTTGCAATATAATAATGCTATCATTCTCAGCATTTTAAAAATAATTTCATTCATAGAAATATGTTTCAGGTTACTTGTGAAGAGCTAAAAGTATGAGAACATGTGTCAAGATATCCTAAGTATTTGCTAGACCCACATTCCCTTTTGGCTCTTTCCTCTTAAAGACTTTTCCCTCCCCAAAGATTCCATCGAAGTTCACAATACTTCCAAACTACATTTTCCATAACTAAAAATAGATTCAATGTTAGAAAACTTTTGGATTTACATGAACGAGAGAGGTTGTTCATTATTGAACCATGACTGAAGATACAACAATGCAAAACCCTCAGAACGTGCCAGGGAAACAGAACTGAATGCTCTGTACTGTTGCAAGCTAAGTTTGATTTGATTTTTTTTTTTTTTTTTTAAACATACATCTTGGCAGAAAGGCATTTTAATTTCATGTGCCTATAAATAACGTGTTTTCTATGGCAAAAACATCATAAGCATTTAACATCCATGTGCTTCCTTAGCATTTTCTGCCTGCCAAAGCCCACATGCTGGCCATAGTGACTGAAGCCAGTGAATCACTTCAAAAACCTTCTCCCATTTTCCTACTTTTAAGTATTTTTTGCTTTCTTCTGCTGGTACAGAGAGACGTTATTTTAAGAACAAAGAAAATAGTAGTATTGGTATTCCACTATACAGTGGAGCTAAATGTCTCTTTTCTTTTTTTTTTTCTTTCCTTTTTTTTTTNGAGCAAAAAATTCGAGTGGGTTTTATCTTGCAACATACTTACAGAAAATAGCTAAACATGGTAATCATAGTCTGTAGTGTGCTTTTTAAGCAGAGCAAATTAATGCACAATGAAAAGGTAATGTGGAAATAGTGGCACACAACTAAAAGAAGAGTGAGCCATCCATCACGCCTTGAAATTTAGTCATAAAATACTTATATTGCATCCTACAGTAGTTGCCTCACTATTTGATCTAGTTCACTGACAGACATACAGCATCATAAAAATACAGAAATGTGTGCCTATTGTTCATGACTTACTACTCATAATACCCCTTAGATCACCTTAATATTAACATAAACACTTCTTATATATGGCTTATGCCCCAGGTTATGATTAGTTGTCACCTGTTAAGGGCATTGCTTAATTACATGTTGATTTTCAAAAGATGAAAATGTTCTCACCATAAAATACTGCAAAAATTATGTTAGGAAAGACCAGTGACTCGCAGTTTTTAAATCCTGATCTACTTGCTAGTTTTCTGAAGCGCCTGCAGCAAAACCTAGTTGCCCAGCAACGTGTTTAAGATTGGAGTCATTAGAGAATATCTGAGCAGAACTTGGTGCTACACAATCTGAAGAGGGGAAAAAATTAGCTGTAATTCAGAAAACAGAGACTACTGTTTTACAGTTAACTGTCTTGTGACCACAAGAAGGTAGAAGAAAAAATAACCAGCCTATAACAAATGAGTTGCAGAATATCAGATTCTGCTAGTATCCTGACTACATAATTTCAGTTGAAACTGTACCACACTATTTAATAATATAGCTGACACTTCCAACGTGGCATTCAGTTCATTTATTAATTCCACAAGCAATTCAGGGACATAAGTGTAACAGTACTTTCCCCTCTGAAACTCTGAGTGTTCATCAGTTCTTTCTTGCTTCCTGTCCTTGTAAATCATTAAGGAAGTTTAGAGGCAGTCTAGTATTCTGTACCATTTTATCTTAATAGGAGGGAGTTGAGGGAAGGAGAACCCAAAAAAACAATGGGAAGAAGGCTGCAATTGTTTGACAGAACCCCCCACCCCCCAGACCTTATGATGCAGTTGAAAAGAACCTAAGCCCTACATTACATCAAGTAATCTCTCTCAAAATTTGATACCTAACACCATTACTACTTGTATTTGTTTCAAACAAATGAAGAGAGCGCATAAAAAGTGTTCTTACCCAATTCATAGAGATGACCACCTACGTTAACTAATGCAATAAAGTGAAGATCTACTTTTTCATCTATACTTGGTGCCTGCAAGACAAAACAAAACAAAAATAAATTATGTTCACTAAAACTCTTATCACAATATGATTAATGAGAACATAGCATAATATGCAAAACACCTGGCCAAGAGAAATCACAAGTGAGAAGCACATTCTGGATCTATACAGAACAGCAGAAGTCACACTGCAGAACATTTCGGTATATAAAGAAGCTTTCTGCAATGCACAGATCAGTAAGAACCCTTTCAGTAAAGTATCTGGAAGTACTTCCAATTATAGCTCTACATAAAAGCTTTATTTTTTTTTTCATTACTGAATTAGAAGTAGTATCAGCTCAAATACATTAAACATTAAAAATAGATATATAAATAGCAACTCTTTCACTAACCCATCTCCCATAACAAAGTGATGCAGGGCTGAACTCTGAACCTGTAGTATTTTAAAACTGAAAATATTCAGTTGGTCAAAATAATTTTTTCCTCGTAAGCCATGTATAGTACAGTTAACCTGTTCCCTCTTCACAGGCAGTCAAAAGAAACAGTTCATACATCTTAGGTGGGGAGGAAGGAAAATAACCAGAGGTGCCTAAGCTGAAATTTCAAAGTGGCATCATACCAAGAAAGTACTGAAGTGCAGTGACAGCATCAAGTGACATGACATAAAAAATGGTTACAGGTGGTACAGATCTATCTAGCCCAGTACTGTGTGGCCAACTACAGCAAGCAAAAGCTTTTTCAGAAGAAAACAGGGCATGCACAGCATTGTACTCTGCCAGCACACGTTCCCAGCATCATCCACTAGGCAGTGGTTTTTGAACTTCTGAGCCAAAAGGTGCATCACCACTGTTGTGTTCAATAGCAACTGATGGTCTTATTTCCTCATCAATCTGTCCAGTCCACATCTGAGTCTTGATCCACAATTTAAGAAGATACTGTTTGAGGGAATGGGAAAAAGTACCTCAGTTTTTCTTAAATTATCAAGAATCTGACTTCTGTGAAAATATATTTCATGCAATTTTCTTCCATCTTGTAATTACTGTTAGCCTTATGTGAATTCCTTGAAGCACCCCAAAAAATCTAAGAATTTGCCAGAAACAGATTAGAGCGTAAAATGAGTTGCAGAACCTTACAATCACATCATGTTTTCAAGACTGGGTTAAAAGTTTCCTTCTTCCTGATGGTCATGAAAAAAAGACTTTAAAAGATGATCTAAATTGAAGAAATGTAGCAAACAACCAGAACAATAAAGCAAAGGACAAGAAGTCACCGTAAGTCCTTCAATACATCAAGAATGCCAAAGAACACAGCATTACAGAAGAACTGCCAACAGCTTACAGAAATTCTATGTAGCAAGCTCAAAAACAAAAGAGAGAAAAACAAAACAAAAACCCACACAACCTCCCCTCACCCTCATTTGAGATTCATCTCCATGACCAGTTAAAGTGTGAAAGGCATAAATACCCTATTTCATCTCCGTTTCAGAGGGCCTAAAATGGAGAAAGAGCATTCCTGCCGCTGAAGATGAGGCGGCTATCAAAGGGATGAGAGGACCTTTCCACCAGAACTCCAAGGTGTCTTTTTCCCCTATGGCATAAGTGAATTGCCTTTGAGAATTTTGCTTTACAGAAGGCCAAACAGAGCCAGGGCTTAGAAAAAAACCAAGCAAAACAAGCAGCCTCTAGAGTTTGGCTACCCCAGTTGTAAACTTCCAAGGACCACAGGTTTCCATAACTTCCTGAAAACCTCACAAGACAGTAGCTGACAACCAGCGGGAATAACAACAAGGTGCCATCGATCAACAAACGGTTTAGAGGCATCTAAACTGTGGTGCTACAAAAGCGTGCAGGCAGGTAAAGCTGAGAGTCCTTGCCAAATTCCACATTGCCACCTAATCCCTGTGTAGAGATATGACCCCACGGCTGTTCACTTCCCAATTAAACCTACCAACTGGGAAATCTGGGCTTAAGGAATTCCAGGGTTAGGGGAAAGACTACTGCCAGTTAGTCTCACTTTAGGAAGGAAATGGCTTAGCGTTTAAAAGCTTGCATCTGAACATACACTACCTGGGCTCAAATTGACATTAACTAGAAGAGCTCGAAGTATCACTATTTCAGAGGACTTTGAGATGTTCAGGATTTGGTTTTGATCACATTTAGAACAAAATACAGTTGTCCCTTTGACCATTTTGAAGGCTGTGTTCTTTGCCAGCTTCTAATAAACAGCTTTGCTATAGAGGGACACTTGGCATGCTTAAAATGCTGAGCCTATATACAGCTAGAAGATGGATAGGGAAGCCATCAAAAAAAGTATGATTAACTTTTCATAGAGTTTACTTTAAGACAGTGCTGCTCCTATAGAATCCTGCTGAGTTTTTGTACACGCCTAATCTAAATAACGTGCTTCCATTAAGTGCTATTGCCACAAGCCATGAGAAATGTTTTCACATTTTTAATTCCCTGACTTCATAGAAAGAATGAAAGTGCCATGCCATTATTAAAGTTTCTACCACATGTTCTAACGTAGACACTCTCCTTCCCTTGTGACTTCTTTTCATCTAATGTAGATAGTAGTAAATTTACTACCAAGTAGATCTATTACATTTCTTGAAAAATTAGGATTTCAATCATTTTTGATAGACAATTATTTGCATAATCATAAGCACAGAGAAACAATAGGGTCTGAATAGTCAAGATGATCTAAACTTTGTAATATAAAAATCTGTTGCTTATGACTTAGGCAAAGTAACTGGATTAAACTTTCCAAATGTGATGAATCTGATTCAAAATCCCCCCACCCCTCCTTAGGGACAAAAAAGACATCCATTGCATGTGTGTGCATGCACACGCACACACACGAAAAGAAGCCTAGTCAGGCCAATTTCTACTTCACTGGGAAGCTCTAGAAATTCTAATACTTGAACCAGAAGATTTTAAATTTCAAAGGAATGGAAAGAAGAGGGAATGTCAGCTTCAGGGAGAGGTCTTTTGTGGTCTCCTTGAAAAGCTACACCTTTGGCCAAGTTTTCAGCTTTCAATGAACAGTCTGTGTGAATGCTTAAAAGAACAAGAGAACCTAGTTCTAAGAAGGCTGCCTGCATGTTCATCACTAGGTAGTGTTTTCAGAGCAATTACAAAGGATTTTCTCTTGATTACTCTTCTTGTCAAAGACCACTGTAACATTAATATCAGTCAAAATTGTTGGGATGACCTGTTCCTTTGATTTTTTCACTTAGAAGCCCACTCAGTGTGCAAAAGGAGACAGCAGATTTGAATGACCGCATGTATGAACCACAAGGAAGGAGAAAGACACAGGAGTGTAAACAAGATGATTGTCTAACCAGGATTTGGAACTAACCTCTGGGATTCAAGACTCATTTTTCAAGTCTTCGAAGAGCTGTAGCACTCAGTGAAGGAAAATTTATATTTCTTTCCCATCCAGAAAAGACAGAAAAAGGACAAATACCAGTATCTTGGGTTGCTTACAGAAGCTTATGCTATAGTTTCAGCCTTAGTATAAGAAATAAATTTTGGTAGCATGGGTTAGTGGACATCACTTTTCCAATTTCTCTCTTCAAAAGAAAAAGCACTGAAAAATAATGACCAGTAGACTTGAAACTGATTTGAAGAGGAAAAATGCAAGAAGTTTAGCACTCAAAGTGATGGTTCTGAGAACATCTTCTCAGCTGTAATATGTTCTCAAGGTATTGAGATAAAGCTCAAAGATAAYATAGTGTATCTTCATAAATACCCAATCTCAAATACAAAAGTGACAGCCGAGGTTGTCGTGCCCTCTAATCTTGGATACCACATTAAAAGCACCTAGATAGAATCACAGAATCATTTAGGTTGGAAAAGACCTTTAAGATCATAGAGTCCCGATTTTTCAGAGGATTTGACAGCCTTGTCTCTAACCTGGACATTCAAATTAAATAGTAAACAATTGCTGACTGCTGTGAGAAGTCAATTTTAATTGACTTCTCTCAGGCCAATACCCATTAGTTCATGTTATCCAAATGGCACCTCTACATTTCTTCTTCTATTCTTCACTAGCAGATTTCCAATCAGTAATTTTTAAAATAGCACTTCCCAAAGTTTTTACTGTAGAAATGGTAACCCTTCCTACTCCCTCTTGTTGTACTGAGAAATTCCTTGATTTTACCTTTCACCACTGCGTGCTGCCCTCTCCTCACGAACACAACCGTCTTCTTTCTTGTTGTTGCACTACCCTTCAGAAACTCAATGGTACACCCCTATATCACTTTGCCTAATCATATCAGCTGGTCTAATAAAGTATATTTCATCACCTACACAGTTTATCTTGCTAATACACTTAGGCCATTATCCCAATCTAAAAGTCAGTATTCAATTTTCATGCATTTGAAATCTTCTGATCTTCAAATGTTGCTAACTTAGAACAAAACTGTTCATCAAATTTGATGTGCAACTGGTTTCTTTTCCCCAAAACTGCATTTCTGGGACAAACACACAATTGGGAAAAAAAAATTTTTGTCTTGCTCTCATGGACATACTGAACAAGTCCTTACCTCATCCTGCTTAAAATTTACTTATGAAAGACAACATTATAAAAACAGGTTAAGTGTTATATGACAGATTTCAGGCAACTTCTTCCAACTATATCTTGTATTTTTATTATTTCCTTACACTTGCTATTGAGAGAATGGAGTGAAGCAAGAAGTCTCACAAACCAGTTTAGTAGAACGCTTTGTGTTAGAGGTAGTGACTGGGAAAGAAAAAAACACCACTTGTGTTAATTCAAGAAATTAGCATCAAGAGTCTATCAGGTTCTGGAAGAAGAGCGGTAAAGACTGATAAGGAAAAGACAATTTTGCAGAACCTTGAGGAATAAAATGTTTCAGATGCATCCAATTGAAAGATCATGACAACAGTAACTGAAGTCTAAGAGAAGAAAAAACCTTAGGGGTTTAACTATACAATTTTACTCACAAGGAGTTACAAGAAGCCAAAGAAAAACATATTAAAAAATTGCAGTTTACACAACAGAACATTAGGTATGGTTTGGATTCAACAAGTTTTGAAGTAAAAGGGGAAAAAGTGATGCAATTGCTATTGGGTAGATTGGGCGTCTGTAATTTCCATTTTGATGCATGGAACATGCTTGGGCAAATGTACTGTATAGGCCTGTGTAAGGTATTTGAATCCTGGTTAAAATACTGCAATTAAAACAAAGACCACTGGAATGATGATCACAAGTTTCAGCAAGATTATTTCTGACTCATTCTCACAGAACAGTGACATCTCTATTCATGCTCAATATACTACAGTGAGTTTACAGTATTTGAAATGCTCTGGAGTTTCACAGTTGAACATACATAGCTAATTTAGATCAAGGTATCCCTTGTCCAGAATAATGAAAAAGAATTTCTATAAGAAAGGTGCTGAGGGACTGTCTTGAGTGCTGACCCAAGAACGGACAAGAAGTTCCTTTGTTAAGCATTGCCTTATGTATTTTTCTACCATGCTGTCATGGCAGACAAGCTGTCTCAAGCTTACTACCTCTATGCCTCCAACTATAGCTAGAACATGCAAGTGACAGGTGAGGTACACTGCCAAGCTGCAGGACAATAGCATCTGATTTTGAACGGGAGAACGTCAAGCAAGAAGGTGAAATTCAGAGACGGGCTCTATCAATGACCAGAGTATCTGGATACAGAATGTTTATACAAACACAAATCTCACTTCAGATCCATAAGCAAGAGGGATTATTCAGTAGTATGCTGCTCTAAATAGGTACTTCTTGTTTTTTTTTTTAAAGAACAGGAACTTTAGTCTGACACAGAAAATAAAGAAGTGTAGGAAAGAAAAAAGAATTAGGAGATTAGCTTGATATATAAAAGGCAGCAAAATGATCCTAAGGCAAGTAGAGACGCTAAAATAAAAGAACAGATGAGCTGGAAGAATAAGAGATCATTACAAGGATTGAGGAAAAGTCAACATTACTAATGAAGCATGTTGTTACCTATAGCTTAAAAATTTGCCACATCTACTGCAATTTATCAGGTTTGCATAGAACATTTCAGGACAATATTTTCAATTTTTTTTTTTTTTTCTATTATATGTTCTTAACTCATCTGGAGACCTTATCTAAAAAGTCAAGGAAAGCTTTCAAGTAGGGAAAGTGGTTTTATTTAGGGAGCATAAATACTCATTATTAAGACTTTCGCTCTTAATTTTGAAACAATCTATTTTCTGTCTGTCAATGTTTAAGTAGTAGAAATGTACTTAAAACTGCAAGGAAGTTCAACTGTATTTTAAACACAAATATACAGGATGGTATAATCCTCCCTTAAATTTAAGTGCATAGATTTCTTAAAAACAATACTAGAACATTTTCATACAATGCTGAGACCAATTCAGCCTCTTGGTACCTCTAGCAGGATGATCAGAGCTATACTTCTTGAAGGGCATTGACAGGACAAAACTTGAAGGACAAGGTAGTATTTATTATCAAGCCAACTGAGACAGCTTTAATCCCCAAAAGGCTGTCTGTTTTTTGGCATATTAAACTAATTTACACACAGTTTGTATGTTCTTGAATCTTCTTGGAAAGGTATGTTATACAAAAGCGTAAGGAAGAACAACATTTTAGTAACCAATAGGTATCAGACTATACCGTATTCAGTGACAAATCTTTGCATATAGGACTTGCAATTTTAATCTGTCAGATGGAGACAGTCAGGATCTCAGTGGAGTTAACGAGTAGTGTTTTAAAACTATTTTTAGTGGCAAGCTTCTGTTTTGCCAGATACAGTTGTGTGGAAGGCCACTTAATGAATTTTTTTAACATTTTCAAAGCAAATGCTCACTGCTAATGGATGAGGATCTGCTTTTAGAAATTTTCTGAAGTAAGAAAGACTCTCAAATTGCCAGCAGTGGTTTTCTAGTATAATCACAACAGATTATGGATAAACCATGACTTATCCATCCTTGGATAAGTCATGGTTTATTTAGTGTTGAAGTAAACTCACGGTCAATTAATGCTTTTGTTCTAGGCAGGCACACTCAAGCTCAAGTCTTCCTCAGTAAGTCTTTTGTTAACAACAAGCTTATATAGGTCAAATTCATATCCCAGTTTCAAATTACAGAAATATGATGTAGAATTTTCCAAGTTTTGCTAAACAAACAAAAGAGTCCCCAGGTAAAATGTCAAAGGTTTGCCAATGTTAATGGCATAAATATTAGATGGAGGGAGGAAGCATGAGTTGGGGAGAACTTAACTCTGTGCTTAACTCCATGCCTTCTCAAATCCCAAGGTATTTAACTAGCTCCAAATGATAACACCAAGAATGTTCCATAGTTCTGAAGATCACAAGAGAGCTAGATACTTAAAAATAGCAACTCTTATTCACATAAGGAGAAAGGAGTCTGGGAAAAGGTCTTATCTTGAGATTCTTATCAGGATAAGAATATAAAAACTGTAAAGAAATGGAAGCATTCTGACACTAATTTTTAATATCAATAATATATTAAGAAGGATTTCCACATCTGGAAAGACGTATCTGTATGAAAAAGGAAATTATTTGGAYCACAGTCAGAATACTTATTTCACCTCAGTAAAAAATCAACATACCTCAAACAGGAATTTCTAGTAACATAGGTGAAATGTGGTCATTACCAAAGAAGGATAAAAACAAAATCACTATCCCAATGTTGCTTTTAAGACCATTCACTTCTACATATCAAGATTTTTTCTGTGTGTACTAAAAGTGTGATCACTCCTTAAAAGCACTCCTTAAAACCACTAAACCATTCTTTCAGTTTAGTGTTTCTGATGGTGGTCATAGCACAGTTTAGAAATATGGGCTATTCTGTGCATGTAATTTTTTTTCTACATTTTCAAGATATGTTTGTGCCCTGTGAGTGAAGAAGGAAAAAAGTGTAAGTATGGTATTTGATGACAAGCTTTTACTTATTAGGATGTCTTCACCTTCAGCTAGAATGTCTACAAACTGGGTAAAGAGACAGATGTCAAGTGAGAAAGTAAGCCAGCCMCTTGGGATTACAGGAAACATTTAATCTTTACTGAAATACCCAGGGATCATTAAGCAAGACTTAGAATGAAAGAGAAGGAGACTAGGTTTAAGATATGAGAACATAAACCAGGTCTCAAACACAGAAGAAATAATATCATGTGACAAAGAATTAGAAGCCCCTTGGTTTAGCACATCCAAATGAAAGATCATGAAGATGAGGTGAAAAGAAGAGGCTGGATGTGGAGCCTATGGCGAAAAAAAAAAGCYACTTTGTGAAGGGCAAACTTCATCTATGCTTTGAAAATGATTTGGCACATGTGTTGAATCAAAAATACTTGGACAGCAAAGCATGGAGTGATGTACTTTTACTGTCTGACATGGGGGAAAGGAGGAAGGAAGAAGAAAAAAAAAAAAAAAAAAAAAAAAAAAAAGGAAAGGAAGGAAAA
>JAYKAV010003230.1:175755-244082 GCA_035582835.1 Phoebastria nigripes
ACTGTCTGACATGGGGGAAAGGAGGAAGGAAGAAAAAAAAAAAAAAAAAAAAAAAAAAAAGGAAGAAAGAAATTCTAAGAATGGTTGAGAAAAGGCCCCAACAAAAAATGATGCCTTGAAGACCGGAGTTACATGGCAGAAGGCCAGTCATGTCAGAGTAAGAAAAGACTGAAGATGGACTACACTTACAACAGAATGAAGCCCAACAGATGGAAGGCGTATCAAGGGCCGCCAACGACGAAGACGGATTGACGGACTGGTAGCCTTTGCAGGACCTACATGATTACGTTTGGCCCAGGAGAGGGATGCAGAGTGACACAATGGTGAAGCCTTCGTTCTGCTGTGGCTAACCTGAGGCTGCGATGAGGATGGTGGTGAAGACAGCGAGGACGATGACGACTACATAAACATTAAAAAAGAACATACTTAGCCCACTTAAACTTGAAGTAACATACCTAAAAAGGCAACTGCAAAGATGTCCACTATTTATCGTACTGTCCTTTGATCAAATCTACACAGATAATAAGCAAGAACGTGTTGAATTTGAACGAGAAGACAAAAGAACAAAGAAAATATGTAAAGACAAGGTCCAAATCTGAAGTTTATCACCAGATAAGCTAGAGGTTATTCACACCCAGTGAACTTCATAATATGAACACAAGTTAACTGAGTCATTCAAGAGACAGACTGTTGGAAAGTGAGGAGGGAGAGGATTTAAGTATCATCTCATGGAAGAAATAGTTGAGAACAGAGAGTGATCAGTTTTGTCTACAGCTACAAAAACTGTAAGCAACAGTTCTTTGCTAATTTGGGAAAGGTAGGTTGTGCTACTCTGGGATTTAAAATGAATCAAGTAACTACTGTAACAAAACCCAGAGTTTCTTTACTGTTCCATGTCTAACATAAAAGGAAAGCAAAGGAAAAAGGAAGCTTACCGTGGTGAGGTATGCAACTTCCTAAGTTTTTCACCTATTCTTCTAAAATAGCAGGCCAGTGGCAGTATTGCCATTAACACTCAGGATCCCTTTAGTATCCGTGGAAGCAGTAGGACTATGTTAAACCATTCAAATTGTTACTATTAGAAGAAAGACCACAGAAGTATTAAAAATGACTCTCAGCTGCAACTGACAAAGTTACAGTAAATATATTAAGACCAAAAAGGACCATTGTGATGATTTAGTTTTGATCTTCTGTCCCACACAGGCCACAGGACCAATCAAGTTCAAGTTTTGTTTGGATCAGAACATATTCACAAAACAAACCCAAACTTTCAAGCTTAACAATTTTTTACTACTGAAATAAATCAGAACAAGTGAAGATTTCAATCAATCCTGTCTATAGCTACAGAGACAGTAAGTAACATTTTCATACAGTTTACTAAATACGTTAATGCTAAATGAAAAGGCAACCTTTCTACTCCCACTTAATGCTGATATGAACATGGAACAATGGATTACATTCGTTCATCTGGCCACAGTGTCAAACCAGGGGCTCACCTTCAGCTTATCATCCACCATTACAGATTGTCCTGTGTTGATGTCTTGTGCTTTACTATCTCTTGATTTTACACTGCCTGTAGGTTTTGAGGTGTGTTTTTATGTTGTCTTCCATGTCACTGATAGAAGTTTTTTTAACAGTACAGGTCTTAGAATCAAACCCTGCAGAGCCCCAATAGCAAACAAAACTTACTCATTGGTAATACCCCACTTAGCTGCACTGAGACCTGCCAGCTGCTTGTGAATCCATTAAAGTTTTGCAAGCAGAATAGAAACTGCAGTTCTTAAGATATGTCCCACATTATGCACTCAATGGAACGATTCTAGTAGACTTCAAAACCCAAGCATTAGATAGCTTCTCTGAAAAAATTATTTTCACTCTGTTTAATCAATGTGTAAGGGCCAGTTAAAACCATTTACTTTCTTTGTATTATTTTTGAAGCAATTCACCTTCTTTCCCGTTCAATTTTAATTTTTTTCCTTTTCCTATCAAGAGTGGGACAATGAATTGGTTCTTTCTGCTCCCATATTCCTGACCTTAAAGAACAAAGACAGGATAGGAATTCTTCACGAAGAGCAAGCACCAAGTACAGTAGAAACTGTAGAGCTCAGAGATAAGCATGGAGTGTTATCAAGTTTCATAACTTGTCCAGAGAATAGAGTTTTCCACAGGTTTGTCACAGGTTTTTTTTTTCAATTAGCTTCCGATTTAAAAGCATTCTGATCCACCCCTAAATCTCAGCAGCTCCACATAAGAGAGGACAAAACCAGAAGACCTCCAGCCCCAAAATGTAACTATATGAAGAAAGAGGAATTTAGCAATGACAATACTTCTAGGAGTCAGAGAAGCTTACAGGAGTTTAACGGCTATTATATTTCATCTGTACTACTGATCGTAGTGTTCTTCTCTTGAAGAACTGATTTAAAATGAGACATTTTACATTTAGATAACGTACCAGATGGCTTTAAAAACAATTTATGCTCAGCTTGCCTAAGAAAATTCCAAAAGACGACAGATAAAACACTGTTCCTAGAAGTCCTCACAGTCCACAGACCTCCCTATGGAGGGAGGAACCTGTAAGATTAGAACCTGCTGTGGGGCAGAAATTTAAGAGCTTTGCTGACTACAGTTCACGATAAAAGGCAAGACACACTACATTATGTTTTACAGTTTTGTAAGCTTCTGCTATCAAAACAGACGAGATGGTTAGTCTTCCTGGAATCTGCAATATAGTAACTGTTTACTTAGAAATAGTTTAAAAAAATGAAACTGAAAAACTTGTTGAGAGTAGGAATTTACTCTGTCTTTGAAGCACTCCATTGACTGGAAGCTGTTAAACTCTATGCTTTTGCTCTGAAAAAAAAAAACAAACAACCTATCTGTTAGCACTCCTAGTGTAATTACTATGAAACCATTAATAAGACTTTGAACAATACCAAATTTAAGATTTGTTTAACAGTCCAGTGATGACCAGAATATTGAAAGATGTTTTTTTATAAAGCCTTTTTTACTTTTGTTACCATATTTACCACAATTCCTCACTTTTACCATTCTTAATGATTACACTTATTTCTTTGTTTTCTGGCTAATATTGCTAAAATAATGAGAATATATTAAAAACACCCCTTGCTTGAATGTAATGAGACCAGAAAAGACTTTAAGTTCTCAAAACTGAATTTATAACCTAGAATGCCATTTAAGGCAACTATTACTAGTATTTTAATATTTCTAGGTCAGTATTTGTCCTCATTTTAAATTCCATTCATTGAATCTTTTTATCCTTTATTACTAGTGGGTCCCCTAGTGAGATCAACCAAGACAGAGAGAAACTTCCTCCTCACTGAAAATATACTTTTGCATCTGTAAGAGTGAAATTTCGACAGACAGTATATAGGAATTCTGGAAAAGCAAAGTTAATACTGGATTACGTCTAATTAACAGGGCTGCAATAGCCATAAAATTCCATGCATTGCTTTAATAATAAGCACAAATTAAACTGTGTCAACTGAAGTTGTTTTCAACTGAATATTAAAAAAAAAAATATTAAAATAGAATTACATAGAATTACTCGTCAATATTAATATGAAATTAATGTTAAATACACATCTCCAAATAAAGGATACAAAGTCATACATTTCACATTTAATTTAAAATGTGGAAGACAAATCATAACTTGAGATGCTCTATTCCAACAAGACTTATTAACAGCTGGAAACTGCAGAGAAGAGAGAATTAGACTAACTTCACAAGATGAAAAGATCACAGGAGCATATTTCTGTGCTGAAAATTGTAGTAGGTCAAACATCTGAAGTGGTAAAACAAAAACCCTGAAATAGAATTGAATGTTATTGTCATATAAACCAGTAAGCACATTAAGTTTATGGTTTGTAATGCAAAAAATACATTATAAACAAGCTTCATGGAATAGGTCAAAAAAAAAAAAAAAAAAAAAAAAAAAAAAAAAAAAAAAAAAAAAAAAAAAAAAAAAAAAAAGAAAAAAAAAAGAAAAAAAAAGAATGTTCAGGAAATTATCATCTGCCCCAATCCAAAACTCATTCCTATATATAGCTGCTATTGAAGCCTAGAGCCGTTTAAATCTAAGATCTCAGGGAAACACCTATAAAGTTCCTCAGGCACCAAGAGCTATGCTTTTGGCACATACCTAAAAGTAGAGAGGTTAGATAGTGCTGAGTAGCTCATGACTTGGCTCACGCCCAAACCTGTCAGGCTCTAGAAACAGGGATCTGGCTGCTCAGCTTGTTTGGGGAACCCAATGCAGCAAAGTATCTCAGTCCACGTCTAATGCATTGAAGACCTGACAGGACAAAATGGCATCTGATATTGCATGACCATTTCTTTTTAAGAAGAAATACTTATTACTGATTAATCTGCTAGGGGTTACAAAAATTCATCTATCTGGAAGCTCAAGTTTGGGGCATCCTCTCAGTGGAAAGTTCAAGCCCATGCCACCTTTCTCTAAGGAGGCTTCCCTGTCTATCAGCTGACAAACGATGCTGGGACTGGGGCTTTCTTCTTTCCTCCATTTTGAGGTTGTGTCACTGTGTAGAAAGAAATGCTAGTTGCACTGGGACAGAGATCAAATGAGCTTTAACTGCATACCAACATCACTGGAAACTTGGGAAACAGAAGGACATACAATACTTTTAATCCTGGTCTTTGTTTCCTATGCACAACCCTGGGATCAGAGGCCCTGCCACATGTTCTGCATCTGCTCCGTTGAGTCGGTCCATGAGTGTGCAATATCTCCTCCCAACAAACTAAGTGTTTGTGGCCTCGTCATACAGTTCCTGTACAGCAAGCCCTTTAGCAGAGATGGGGGAAGGTTGAAGTGACAATAGAAAGTGCAACTTTTCCAGCCAAATGGGCAATGTAAGAGTTATAGCTTTAAGATTATATTCAGAGACGATGTACTTAATATCTATCATTTTTCCCCACCACCTTTTGAGGCTTTTTTTTGTTTTACTGAAGTAATTGCTCATTATTGAATTAAACACAATGTTTTAAAGGGTCTATATTACAGTTCAAAGTGTAATAGTGTTTTTCCTCCTTAGAAGTCATTATCCTTAGTGGTTTTTTTTACATGCAAATTAAATCTATACATCACACTGTCTGAAAAGATCCTCCTCCTGCTCCTTCCTTCACAAGTGTTTTTAATCTTTTAACAGCATTTCAAGCCTGTTTTGGTGGTGGTGGTAAAACCTTGAGAGACATTAAGTTCCTTCAAGCTTTTATAAGAAGATAAGCAGCTAGACAGGGAAGAGGAGCCTGACAAAGGAAGTATTCCACCGAGACAGAAGCTGCTCCATGAGCTCATCTCCAACAGTACACCACAGAATACACACAAACGAGAGACATTATATTTCAACTGCAAGAAGAGCCTTGTTCCTAACTAGAACTTCCTTACACGCAACAAAAGCCTGCACAACATGCAAATTCTTCGGAAGTTAAGGTTCATAAACTCCACTCCTCACAGACCTACTTGTTTTGTCAACATTTCAATACATATTAATGCTGATAATGGTAACTGAGAGTACAGTTTTTAAAATGAATTGGGCTACAGCTGCTAGCTGATCAACTTCTGCACCAGTAAGTTTAGTTAGTGTTTCTGCAGCTGGTAAAAAGACAATCTTTACAGTATTCTCCATGTCAGTTCAATTCATGATTAAGAATGGACAGTATCCCAAGAGTATTACTTTGCTAGACATATGGGTAAAGACAGAGCTTAAAGACAAGAAAAATAATGAGATCAGAGCACCCAAAAAAAAATCTTTCCAAAATTAGTGATAATTTATCTCTCTCTGAAGACCTAAATTTAAGTTCTATGGCCTTTGTTAGGCAAAAGTCAAGCTAGATTATCACAATGGTGACTTCTGTGATCAAAAATTAGTGGAATTACAAAACAGAAAATTCCAAAGGTTAGGGAGCTCTGCAAAACCTAAATTAACTAGTTTTTTCAAATAGTTTTTCCTCCACAAGTTTTTTTTTTTTTTTTTTCTTAAAATAAATTGAACAGCATTGTTGCACATCCAATTACCATATTTTTAGAGTGCTTCCTTGAGCAAAGTCGGTTGATGCAACATCAATTCTCTGAGTAGTTTTAGTCCACTGTCTAGCTTCAGCCATATTGGGAAAACGTTAGCAGTCTTAAGGATTGTAAGTTCTTATATTTTTTTCCCCAAAATTAGTGGTTGGATAAAGCAAAAAGAGAGCCAAATCAGTTTCTCTTCTGCCTGAGGGAAAGAGGTTGAGTGTGAACTCAACCGTCACCTGGCATGATCAGCCTGCTAAAATGCCAGTGAGCAAACACATGGCTAGAGCCTGCTGCTTACTGTCTCTTACACAGATAGTGCAAGAACAGCACTGGAAGCGTTATGGATTGGAGAGATGCAAAAAAAACCTTATGGCAGTAGGTTGGTAGAGATGTTGGATGCAAAACTGTAGAAACATTTTGTTACTTTCACTTGTTATTTATTTCTTATATACTTGGTATTTAAATTCATGGGCTGCTTTATGGGTGCGAATATCCTCTACAGTTACATTTCATCCTAGGAATCAGAGTTCCTTCGTACAGATTTTACAGTTAAGCATAAGACCCAGAAAAACAATTCAGAGCAATACTGTATTAATACCTTATTAGTTATTTGCTCAGTAGAGTATAGAAATCAGACTGATGCATATGTCTGAAACAGTGACACGTTAAATAACAGGGCAATGCAATGAGTCAAAGACTAACCAAGTATAATTTCCGAAACATTTCACATGATTCTAGTAAACTGATTTTTACACTTTTTACTGCGTAGGCTGTAAAAGAGAAAAAGCTATAGCTAACATTTTTAGGCAACATCATCGCCTCTACAGGAGAGCTTACGTGCCTATTCCGTAATACTAAGCTAAACAAAAATCATCTTAGAAACTGTTATATAATTGATTTTATATTCTCCCGAGATGCAAATGTTTCTTTACAAGACCATGGATTATTCAGAAGAAACACTGAGTAATATGGGCTATTTAAGGGAGAGGTAGGGAGAGGTGGGGAGAGGTGGGGGGGGGGGGGAACAAACACGCACCATATGTTCTTGGTAGGAGCGAAAGGGAAGCTCCTTTATGTTTCTTCTCTAACAATAAATTGTAATGCCCCAGGGAGCCAGACATCTTTGAAAGTTCAAGTTTTATAGCAGTTGAGAACAGAGTGCATTGACTCTACTTAGTTCTTGCCAATGTTAACGACTGTTACTGTGATCAAAGTCTAACTTAGCGCATTCCAAGCAAGATTATAGTTCTCAAGGCACACTAAACAAGTTTACAGACTACAGTTTGCAGTTATGGTTTGAGTTAAGGAAGAAATCAAGCTGTGGTAGCTTTTTTAGTGGCTGCCAACTTCAATCCATGTTAAAAATATTCCTGATCATACTTGTGAACAAAAAGTATATTTAAGTATACATACTGATGTGCACAAGTATCTCAGTTCTTTGTGAACATCTGAGACCAGTTCTTACTTGTGACTTTCATACTGACAGAGTCAAACACCAATTTTGATTTTCAAAGGCTAATTTTTCCGCCATCAATATTTTGGTAGAGGTCTAATGAGGTGCAAGAATGTTGTTTTCATTTGAAGTGCCAGCTCAGATGCAGCACCTCAGTCTGCTCAGTTCTGAGCCTCATCTAGCCCAACATGTAGTTCTAGCAGCCAAAGCTGTCAGTTGGTAAATAGATGTATGAAGTGTACCAAAACAAACAAACAGGAGGAGTTACAGAACCAAAGGCAGTATTTTCTGTGCTCCCAGAAATAGTTGATATATTTTAAGACTCCAGTTCTGTTTTCGTCTCTCTTCCATAATAACTAGTAACTGAAACACTGTAGGTTAAACTTCATTTAACGAAGAAGAAAGAAAAAACAGGAATTTGAGAGCTCCTAATTTTCTCCTACAAATTTAGGCCATGAACAAAATCAAAAGCTCTTATTATTCTCTAACCAATATCTAACACAGGTATTTCAAGTGGCCATTTCACTTGTATTTATTTGCTTGATTGAAACATTATTTTGAGCTATGCTGTAATAACAGTTAAAGAAGTAAATTTCCTGAAGACCACAAATGACATTCTCCTAAGCAATAATGCATAAACTATGCTAAAACTCCCCTGTCCAAAAAAATTTCAACCTCGAACACAAAAGTGGTTCCATATGCCACAAGTACCGCAAGACATCATATAAAATTCACTCTATCATTTGAACTTTGTAACAGAAAGTGATATGGAAAGCCATTTGTCAGCAGTTAGTGATACCTTGATGTTGCACAAACAGCCTGCCACTTACTTAACACCACAACTATTTGAGTATTTGCTGTCCACAGAAGCAGAAGCTGATCTAAGTCTAGTCTGTTAAGCCTTCTCCGCTCTTCCCAGGAGTGTGCTTCTAACACCTTTGTGCCAGCATTAGCTCCTACAAGGCTATAGGATGAACTGTTTCAGGAAGCTGTTTGGGAAGCTGATGGAAGACAGGAGATATTGTAGGTAACCCGACAATCCAGAAAGATTTCAACAGCCGCAGACACACACAGCTGGCTAAAACTTCAGATACTATTACGAGAATAGTACTTGAACAAGTTAAGCATGTGAAAGCCTTCAGAAATGCAGAAATTGAACACAGATTATTCTCTAGATCTAATTCCTTGACTAAAGGCCAACTAATCTTTTCAAAAAGTACTTTATATGGTATAGCTTGCCATTTTCCTTACTGTGGAATTGAGCTGTAATGAAGCATAGTTGCAAAGTAGTGGATACGGATGTCAGTAATACGAGAGCAGAACAAAAATGTCTTACTACTCACATTATTATATTCACATATTAAAGAGGTCATTTATTTCAAGAATCAGTACAGATAATATTTTTTAACTGGAATAACTTCCCTCAAGCTATCATAGCATATAATTGTTTAATTGAGTTAAACAATTTCTGCTGGTTTATTTCTTAACAGGTGTGCCTTTGCATTTTCCTCCTTTCCTACTCTCTCAGAAAACTCTACAGTAACTTTTTATTATTAATGAAAATGAGTAGGTAGGATACAAAATAAGTTTCTTCCCCAACTCCAAATTCAAAAGGGCTATTTGCTCTGCAAAAGACTCTAGACCTGGAAGTCTCTCTCATGTAATGACACGTTTTCCCGTTTTCAAAAAAATCTCCCCTCAGATTTTCTGATCTGTTACTTGAAAATAGTTACTATGATTGTTTTGAAAGAAAGCAACCCAAGATAGTAATACAAAAAAAGTTAGATACGAACCTAACCCTGATCAGTGCTATTAATTGCTACTTTTCCTCCCTCAGATTTTGCCTTAACTTCTTCATTAATGATCACTGTAGATTAGACAGCTAACACAGATGCTCTAGCATCCACAAACTGTATTGTCTTCAATATTTTTGAAGCGTTGTGGTTTTTCGGGGGTTTGTTTGTTTGTTTTATAAGAGGGTATCAGAAGTGTTAAGATCTGTGGTAGTACAGGGTTTCAGCAGTTCATGAACTGCTGAAGGAGGCACAGGAAGAACAAAAAGAAAAAGAAAAAAAAACAAATGCAAAACAAACAAACAGAAAAACTCAAAACACTGCTCAGTATGAAGCAACAATATAAGGACAAGCTTAAAAGTGTGTGCAGTTCTGCAAAGAAGCAGGTTATATTTTCCACATCTTCAGACATCCTAGATATTATAAACAAAAGTATACGCTCAGCAAAAGACTCATGAAAGAATAAAGAGGATCTTGAGTAGCAGGCAACTATTCTAGTCTCAGCAATAGCTGCCTTTCAGGAGCTATCACATAGAAAGGAGAGCGGGCTGGATCCATGAAGCTTTATCGTAAAGACCTAGATCCTTTTTTTGGCAGCTTTGGATGTGAAATACCTGTCACTTGAGAAACTGTAAGCTTCAGCAGCAGCAAAGTTTAACAGAAAGACTGTTACAAGAGTCTTACATTAATTGCCCTCATTATGGTACTGGAACATGGGACCAGAATCAAACCACCTTTAAAACCAACACCATGCTTCTCCTGTGGAATTATTCCCAGATCTTACTGCTTGCTACTGAAGTAATTTTAAACAGACCTACTGGGGTTTTTTGGGGTTTTTTTTGTTTGTTTTTTGTTTGTTTGTTTGTTTTGTTTGTTTGTTTGGTTTTGTTTTGTTTTGTTTTGTTTTTTACACATAGAAGTACCCATAGGACTGCTTTATCTATTTATTTGCTTTACTGTAGCAAAAAAGTGAGCCAGCCATGGAGCCACAGAATGCAGGAGTCTTAACACAGAACTTGAATCAAACCTGGTCCAAAACCTGGCCTGAAGGATAAGCCCAAATTTACAATCCTTTTAATTTGCAAACCTGAAATGAATTAGCAAAATGAAAACTGCTTAACTGTGCTTAAAATTTAATCTCTTTGAGAGAGCAAAAAAACTTCTCTAAGAAAATATTTAAGTCGTTTAATAAAAATTCAGTAAACTTCATTAAAAACCTCACATATTTTAATACAAAAAACCTCCCCAAAATACTCAGTTCTAATCCAGTCTATAGACGGCCTTTAAAAGTTGTAAATGCAATACCAAAAGTTATATAAAGTTATATAAAATAGCTAGGAACACAGCCTTTTTTTTTTTTTTTTTTTAAACTAGGCAAATTAATGACAGCTATCAAACTTGGGAAGCCTGTTAAAGCACCCATCAAGGCAGAACACTCTATAGCTCTCAGCTTCCATCCATTTGCTTAGCAATTCATCTTAATGCTTCATCTAAATAGATCACACAGTAATGATAAATCCCAGAAGCAAACTGATGAGCGTAACTCTTCTCTTCCAGCAATCACTAACTGGAATGTAGAATCTAGCGGTCCACTAATATTAAAGTTATACAAGTAATATCTTGTCAAATACTTTTTTTTCCCCCCAAATAGAACTCTTCTTCAAAACATATTAAAAAAAAAAAAAAAAAAAANAAAAAAAAAAAAAAAAAAAATCCTGAGTACAGATTATCCTAAAACAGAAACAAATCCTACCCACCAGACAAGACGAATAGATGGAACACACAGATACTAGAAAGCTAGCATTGCTTTACTCTATTACTTCTAACCTTTTATTTCTTGACAGACTTGCTTTTATTTCTTGACAGACTTGCTTTTATTTCGAGGTTTAAAATACTCACATGCATGGAACAGAAAAAAAAGCAGAAAATCCACTAGCATATTGTAAAAACCAAGTAGCCACTGAGATGATAAAAAAAGCTTGTGAAGACTTAGCAAGACTGTCAGGAGCAATCAACAAATAAAGGCTTTACTTAGAAGCATTAAAGGCTGAATCCTCAAATATCTCAGAAATCAGAGCTCAGAAAAAAGAACTATTATCAGAAGAGAACCTGTCTGTATTCTTTGCTATTTTTAAACCTTCTACATCTCAATATTCCAGAAAATTTTACTTTTATCTCAGTGGTGTGATGGTGTGTTTTGCATGGTGGAAGGAAAAAACAGAATCTTGAAAGCAGTTACAAAGCTTCTTAACCAAATGAGCAAAGCTGACTGCCATAGGTCCCACTTTTGGAAGTTATTCTAACACAGTTGAGCTTAAGCAACATTTTCAGAAGAATTTGAGTGGACAGTGGCATGCAATATCTATCTAAGGGACAGAACTACCCACAGAGCAGGCTATTCTTAGGAAGCATGCAAGCCAAGTTAGTCATCCTAAAAGAGCACGCCTGCACGTTTTCTTAATCTTTAATTCCCTAGGAGACCTGGAAAGGACTTTTTGCTCACAAAGCTACAGCACTTACTATCATTAAGCAACTACATAAGCCACTTTATTCAAAGGAAAGATTTCTATGCAAAATGCCCTAGCTATTCGCTGGGGGGGGGGGGGGGAAGGGGGAAAGGGAGGGGAGATGGGGGAACGGGGTCAGGGGAGAACAAAAACCCAATGGAGTCATAGGAAGGCAAACATGTTCCTTTCCAGTGCTCTGAAAGGAAGTTTAAATTCTCAGGAAAGTAATCGTAACAATAACAGATATGCAGGAGGAATGGGATTCTCTTCTCTCTTGCTCCAAAGGTGCTAAAAATTATCAACTTACCCTGCAGGATAAGTCAACATCCTTGTTATGACCTGCATATGCTAACTTCAGCATCTTCAAGGGCATGCTGTTCATCAGTCCCTTCACCACTACATGAAGAGGTATACAGCAACATTTAAGATGTACCATTGGAAGGAAAAAGACTAGGAGATTAACTCACTCCAACTCTCAATTACACTTCCCAGCATATTCACGTTTCAGATTTTGTTTTGCTTAAAAAGAATTGTACTTTAAAGTAAAGCAATTCCTCCTGTACAGATGAGAGGGGAGGCCTTGCTGCCAATTTAACTACACTATGGTAGGACAGGATCTTCAGGCAATTAGATGTTCCAGTAAGATAACTTGCTTATTTCTTCCCTCCTTGGTTGATGGATCAGAACTATTCTCAAAAATGGTCCTAGGACATGTATTCAGGTATTGTACTATTTCAACTTTGGAATCAGAAAGACAGAAAAAGTTATTCTACCAGTCTAAGGAATGTCCATATTTAATTACTTCCATATTCAGTTATGCAAAATGGAATAATAAATATTTGGCAAGGAAACCACCTATTCAATATTTGTGTTTAGACATGGTTGCTAAGACAATCTTGTAAATTTTTATTGTGAAAAAAGTCTTCATCTCTCCACACAATTATTAATCTTTCATATTGTGGTTATCTTTATGAGGAAACAAATTAATTTGTGGAAGTTCAAGAATTTAACTCTCCCTTATTAGGAGATTCCATCATCACTTAGATGCTTCGTGAATCTTTACGAAGACTCTCAGGAACTACATAGCCCTTGCATTTTCTTTCCCAATCATTCCATAATTTCTGCCAGAAGAATGCATAGACAAACCATTCCCTGGATGAATGTCACAGGACATCAAAACAACTAAAGGAGTTTTTCTCTTTCACAAGGATCTTAGGAAAAGATTCAGTCTTCAGCAACTTGTGGGACTAATCTCCATAGCCCCTCTCTTACTGAGCTTGCCAAGAATATCTAGAAAAGGACTCATTTGTTAAAAAAAAACCAAAAAAACCCACAACAACAAAAAAAAAAAACACACCACACCAAAAAAAAAACCCAACAAAAAAAAACCCACCACACTTTTTGAAGTCTCTCACTTAGAAAAGGAAGAGAAATATGAATTTGTTCTGATGTTTCTTCTTGAAATATAGAACCTTGATTAATTTAGAGAAAGAGATGAGAAGAAAGAGTGTGGGTTTTTGTTTTTTTTTTTTAAAGAAGATATCACAAAGGAGGTGGAGTATCTATAATAGAAATGGTTAAAACAATTCTCTTAATCTTCATTTCCAGATGGTGGGGCAAGGGGGAGCAGAAAGGATTGCTTTGCTTTCTCCTGCATTGTTTAGAAGACACTGCATAAGCCATAAGAAGAAAGAAAACCTCACCTACTGTACTTCAGAAAAAGAAAGCAGATGAGCCACTGAAGCCAAACAAAGGAGGGTTCCTCTCTTTGTCAAACAAAGCAGTGCTAGCAACAACCTAATCAATTTTCTTTTTGTGGAACAGTACTGAAATCTGAACTGGAAAGATGGAAAACTGCCTTAGTATGACTGAAGCAGAAAAATGTTGAATGTTAAGTTTATGTTTATTTTAAGGTTTTTTTTGTTGGTTTTGGGGTTGGGGGTTTTGGGGCGGGGGGGGTGGTTTGGTTTTTTATTATCACCCAATCTGTTGGGGGATAACAGCTTATAAAGATATGTATTACTGAGAATTTACCTGAATTAGTATTTGTATACAAACAGCACACACACAATGGCAAACCAAGTATTGTACTATTTCTTTTCCCGAAATAAAACTTTTCATAAAAGTTTTCAAAAAAACTCTCATAAAATGTTTGTTCCACTTGTACGATTACCATGGATCTTACAGTCTTACCTACAAATTTGCAACATCAAAACCTCAACTTTCATTAAAAATACTATTACTGGCTGTTTTACTCTGAAATGAAGCTTGAAAAGATCATCCATGTTATTAAAAGCTTAAAAAAACCCAAAAAACCCCAAACAAACAAAAATACCCAAACAAGGTTCAAGTTTGGCTTCCCCCCACAACAATGCCACTTGATTTTGTGCCCCAATTTTTGACTAATGACACAATACTGCAAACCAAGCAATAATCTCCATTTCACTGTAAACCTTTAATATATGATTGTTTTCATTTCAATTATATTCAACTCAAAGTAGTTATTAACAAAGATTTTTTTTTTTAAAATGAATACCTCAGTCTGACCTTCATGGGCACTGGATTCATGAGTGACACGAATAGCCTAAAATTAAAACATAATTCAATCAGACTTTAAATGAGAGACTTTTGGTGTTTTGAGAATCACTGTATGCTCTTCATTTTATCAAATGCCATAGGTGTAACTATTTTTGTTCAGTGCTTTTAATAAATAATTTAAAAAATTAATAAACAAATAATGTCCACTTCCAAGGATCTCGGAAGACCAGTATTTCAGTTTCATCACAGTCAATTCAAATCAAATACCTAACAGTTTGTAATGGCACTTTTACACACAGAAAACACTACGGGCAAGTGTTTTTGTTATATATCACTTCTTAAGCAGACAA
The DNA here is from genome assembly GCA_035582835.1 of Phoebastria nigripes. NCBI lineage: Eukaryota > Metazoa > Chordata > Aves > Procellariiformes > Diomedeidae > Phoebastria > Phoebastria nigripes. The sequence continues at coordinate 190,446 of JAYKAV010003230.1, forward strand.
AATACTTTAGATAGAAGCTCTGATCAGACATCTGTGTCCAACATTTCTACAAAAAATGTCATCGAACCTCTACTGTTTCTGTTTGTTACTACTTCCCTCAGCCACATGTTTACACCCGTATTCCTGAGGGCTTCACAATAAGCTTAAATTGAACTCAGACTTGGAAATCATCAAGATTTTCATTTTGAGAGAGGATCATCATTATGGTCAGGAGCAACAGCACCGTTCTCCCCTTCCACCACTGGCCAGATGTTTCTGCCACATCCTTTCAAACAGCACTAACGATCTGGCTAACCACACTATCAGCTAGCTCATCTAATTGTTTGGGGTGGTGGGGGAAGGAGATTATATTTCAGCCAAATCAGCTCTTTGTGTGCCCCAAACTGCTAGAGCCAGAGAGAGATGACTAGAAGGCACAAATGAAAGGGAGCAGCAGAAGGACTATCCTTTCAGCAATAGCCCCAGATCAGCTTAAATTGACCATTAAACTGCATCCTGAACCCACCAAAAAGATTATGCACACATTTCTCATCCATTTCAAAGTCATTTTAAACTAAGCCAGTGAATTAATATGGATGAGGAACATGGACAAAATCCATTCTGCTGACTGAGCTATGGGCAGGCAGGAATACTTTAAACTACCAAAGCAGGGTTTTCTTTGTAGCAACTGTCTGATCACAAGCTCACATGTAAAATCGGACTGTTTAAGTGCTTCACTGGATCAAGTCCTAAGGACTGTACCTGCTCATGCAAGTAATTCTTATACCATTTTAAATAAAAGTAAAACCACATGATACTAACTTCGTAAGTTTCTAGATATTTGGCCCTCTCTTCAGGAGTCATAGATAATGAATCTTCTAGGAACTTTTTCAGTGAAGAATTAGTTTCTTAAAAAAATAAAAAAGACATAATTAGAGTCATGCTTTAACTCCAACTTCATTCAAAGCTTACAGAATGCTTATATCCAACAAAAGATTTAAAGATATAACTACATCATATCTTTAAGACACTGAAGGCTGACTGCAAGAGGAATTGCTACCTGCTGCAGTTTGCAACGTTTCGAGTGCTTTAGTTCATGGATTAGTATGAAATACTCCTTTTATAATTATAGGTAGAAATGCTCTTTGAATAGAGATCGTCCTTTATGAATGGTTATGTTCAGAGAAAATAGCACAAAACGTATCCTTCCCTCCACGCCTCCCCACAGTTAAGGAAAAAAAAGGGAAAAGCCAACAAAAAAACCCACCACCCAACCAACCAAAAARACTTACCAAAGTTCATCTTATCTCTGTTGTTTGCAATAGCATGAATTAGCCCAATTGTTCCACAAGCATTGTTAATGGTCTGCTTCATGAAATACACTGATGATTTGACATCTTGCCCCTTAGCTTTTATTCTCTCTTCTTCTTCTGTTCTGAAGGTTTCATACTAGAAGGAAAATTACAGACATTTCACAAATAGTACAAATAGATACTGGCTACATTATTCAAGCAAAAATAATTTTAAAAAAGCAACAGCTAACTAATAAAAACCAAAACTCAACTTGTAATTTGAAACGCTTAACACATGTGGTCCGACAAGTACATGTAAACTTATTCAACTGAACAGCTCTATATCGTTTCTTAAACCAATGCCTTGTCACTAGCCAAAAACCAGTCACACTTGAAACATCATTTTGAAATATGTGTTATCTAACATAATTTCAAAACGTTCAAGATATTTCCTTGATCTGAGCACCTGTCACCGTCTCTCTTCAATCCAACAAAAAGGTTTTAAGGATAGAGGTCTCAAAGCGCTATCAAGCAAACCATAATACTTCAGGCGTTTAATCAGCATGAAGCATTCCTACAAGTTCCATTTTTACATTTCATTTTTTCCAGGAACATAAAATAAGATTTATATAAAGCTCGTGGCCTCAAAACAGGCCCTTTAAAAGCCATATTCATAAAGTGAATGCTTACTTTTTGTAGTAAAAGAAAGAATTTAGTTTGACTGAAAAATCTAAAGTACTTGTTTTGTAAAGATCACAATTGACTAAAATCTGTTATATGGTGCAACAGTGTGTTGATTTTGTGGGGTTTTTTTGCTGGTTGTGGTTTGCTGGTTCTTTTGGGGGGGGTGTTTCTTGATTTTTTTGTTTGGTTGGGTTTTTTTGGTGTTTTGTTTGGTTTTTTTTTTTCTTTTTAAGATTTTCATCTCAAACAGAAAAAGAATGAAAGAAAACTGCAGATGTTCCAGACAACGCTGTTCTTTCCTCCTCCTTTGCCTCTTTTACTAGGTACTTTTGCAGACAAAAAAAAAATATTGAAGTAGATGGGCTTTTTATACAAGTATGACAAAAGTAAAGTTTGAATGCAGAATGTTATCAAGGAACTCTTCCTGAAAACCCATGAGAAATTTCTTTCAGGCTCTATATACCGTCAGTGACAAACAGAAACAAGAAATTTTTCCAGCATCATGATTCCATGCTTTCAGCTTGTCTGAATGTTCTGAATCGTCTAAGTAATAGCAAGAGCATTTATAAAGCATTTTAATTTGACACCACTTATCTACAAGTTAACAAAAATAGCCTTAATTGAGAAAAAATTTCATAGAGCATAACCAGACAAAAGTTCAGATTAGAGAAGGTAAACAATATAGCTGCCATTCACTCCCTGCTAACCAAAATAAACTCCACAGCAAAAATAAATATATACATGTTGAGAATATTGAAAATACGATTTTGAGGTTAGACCAGATCACCTCAAGGGGTCCCTCCTAACCCGAGCTATCCCATGATATGTATTCATTGGACCATGCCCAAGATGCCCAACGCTCACAATATTCACTCCGTCTAGAACCTACAATGCAGACCAAAGAAAGTCATTGACCTTTAAACTGGACAATAACCCTAAGATTATCTGTACGCTAACAAGAGTACCTTGTCCCCCCATCCTTTATTGGATGCAGGGGGAAACATAGTGACAAAGGATGAGGAAAAGGCTGAAGTACTTAATGCCTTCTTTGCCTCAGTCTTTAATAGTAAGACCAGTTGTTCTCCGGGTACCCAGCTCCCCAAGCTGGAAGYGACCTGCTACACCACTTAGACACACATAAGTCTATGGGGCCAGATGGGATCCACCCAGGGGTACTGAGGGAGCTGGCAGAAGTGCTCACCAAGCCACTTTCAATCCTTTATCAGCAGTCCTGGCTAACCGGGGAGGTCCCCGTTGACGGGAAGTTAGCAAACGTGACACCCGTCTACAAGAAGGGCCTGAAGGAGGATCCAGGGAACTACAGGCCTGTCAGCCTGACCTGGGTGCTGGGGAAGGTCATGGAGCAGATCATCTTGAGCGCCATCACGTGGCACATACAGGACAACCAGGCGATCAGGCCCAGTCAGCATGGGTTTATGAAAGGCAGGTCCTGCTTGATTAACTCGATCTCCTTCTAGGACAAGGTGACCCGCCTACTGGATGAGGGAAAGGCTGTGGATGTTTGACACCATTTCCCACAGCATTCTCCTGGAGAAACTAGCTGCTCATGGCTCAGACAGGCGTACGCTTCACTGGGTAAAAAACTGGCTGGATGGCCAGGCCCAAAGAGTTGTGGTGAATGGAGTTCAATCCAGTTGGTGACCGGTCACAAGTGGTGTTCCCAGGGCTCAGTATTGGGGCCAGTTCTCTTTAATTATCTTTATCAATGATCTGGATGAGGGGATCGAGTGCACCCTTAGTACATTTGCAGACAACACCAAGTTGGGCAGGAGTGTTGATCTGCTTGAGGGTAGGAAGGCTCTACAGAGGGATCTGGACAGGCTGGATCGATGGGCCGAGGCCRAYTGTATGRGRTTCAACAAGGCCAAGTGCCRGGTCCTGCACTTSGGYCACAACAACCCCATGCAACGCTACAGGCTKGGGGAAGAGTGGCTGGAAAGCTGCCTGTCGGAAAAGGACCTGGGGGTGCTGGTTGACAGCTGGCTGAATATGAGCCGACAGTGTGCCCAGGTGGCCAAGAGGGCCAATAGCATCCTGGCCTGTATCAGAAATAGTGTGGCCAGCAGGACTAGGGAAGTGATCGTCCCCCTGTACTCAGCACCGGTGAGGCCCCACCTCGAATACTGTGCTCAGTTTTGGGCCCTTCACTACAAGACATGGAGGTGCTGGAGCACGTCCAAAGAAGAGCAACAAAGCTGGTGAAGGGTCTAGAGCACAAGTCTTATGAGGAGTGGCTGAGGGAACTGGGGTTGTTTAGCCTGGAGAAAAGGATGCTGAGGGGAGACCTTATCGCTCTCTGCAACTACCTGAAAGGAGGTTGTAGCGAGGTGGGTGTCAGTCTCTTCTCCCAAGTAACAAGCGATAGGACAAGAACAAACGGCCTCAAGTTGTGCCAGGGGAGGTTTAGATTGGATACTGGGAAAAATTTCTTCACCGAAACAGTTATCAAGCATTGCAACAGGCTGCCCAGGGAAGTGGTTGAGTCACCATCCCTGGTGACATTTAAAAGATGTGTAGATGTGGTGCTTAGGGACATGGTTTAGTGGTGGACTTGGCAGTGCTAAGTTAACAGTTGGACTTGATGATCTTAAGGGTCTTTTCCAACCTAAATGATTCTATAATTCTATGATTCTAAAAGCAAGTTCAAGCAAATTGATATATAGGAAACATGAAAGAAAGGAACTTCTAGACAGAAGAACAAAGACATGATAGAAAAGTGTTTACAAAAGCAGCAAAATTAAGAGGCATGTTTTCATAAACGTAGACACAGCCAAGAAACATAAATAAATAATAAATTAAATAAAAGCAGACTATAACAGGCCATAGTGAAAGCAAGACTGAGGAGGGGAAACGTACTCCAGAAACACAAAATAATGCTCAAGAGTCTTGTGGAGTTCACACTGAAAAACAAAAGCTTCTGAACATTGGGACTTCACATGAAAGATTCAGCCTTCACACACTCAGGCTAAATGGTTATAGAAACACTTGTGTGCCTTATGTTTCTGAAGGATTAACATGCTGGAGAAAATCTCAAATATTTGGCTGGTGGTCAAATTTGATTGATTGATGCAACAGAGCATATGCTGTTTCTCTGGTTCTGTTTGTCATATGCTTCTTCAGGATGAAATCGGATACACCTTCTGGAACAAGAGGAAGGTTGTTCTTTCCCATGGGCTGATGCTCCCATAGCATGATCCAAGAAAGGAAGTTTGCACAGGCAGGGAGACAAAAGAAAAGTGACAGTCACAGAAGGAGTCAGGCCTTTAGCTCAAGCAGCCAGACAGAAACCAYAGCACACAGAAAACAACGCCTCAAAGGTGACAGAAAGGAAATTTCCTGAAGACAGGTGAGGACAGTTAAGAGTTTGCTTAAATTCAAAACTATCAAGGTCGCTGAAATCAAGCCTGAAAAGGACTGCCTGCATAGTTGTTTTGGATAAAATGAGAATGCAAAGGTTTACAGGACCTAATGAGTAAGAGGGCTGACCTAGTCACTCTTCTCTCCATTTAAACAGATCTTGTTATACGAGTTAAGCTTTAATAGCTAACTGTTTTGTCCTTATAAACCACGTGTTCTTTTTGAGAGACACATTAAAAGGAAGAAGTTCGGCAGATTCACCTCAAACTTTTTGGCTGACCTTATCACAATGACGCAAGATTTTTATAAACTGGAAGATCAATATGAATCACACATTTCAACCTCAAAGGAGGTATGTAAGATGGAAATCTTCTCTATGTAGAAGTATACAATGACACAAAATAAGCAGACTTGAAGATTTAACCAAACCAAGTATTTCAAAGTCTAACATAGAGGAAGAAGGGGGGGAATTCTCTTTCATTTTAGAAATATGCCCCATCGGTGCAAGAAGCGAAAGCCATATTGGTACTGATGACTGAAATGAAAGTGGATTGAAGTTTGGTCAGTGCAACAGTACAAAAACTCAAAAAGTAGTTGTGTTTGATATAGTCCTACACCCTACCTCTTATTTTGCTTACTCTATTGTAGCTTTCTGCTAAAGTAGCAGAACTAAGCCATTTCACAGTGCATATTTTAAAGAAAAAAAAAAAAAAAGCCTTAAATTATCTGTAATAGAAAAATGTGAGGCATATTTCCCTGTGCTTCTACATTAGCTTTTCCCACTCCAAGTTGAAAAGAAATTGGAAATATACATGTAAGGTTATCAAAAGAAGGTTCTGAAGGAAGCATGTTGTTGTTGTTGTTTTTAATTAAGAAGTCTCTTGAATAAGGTTTGAGTCTCATCTTGATTCTATTATGACACCAAAGTACAAGATTCAAACTGTTCATTCACATTTCATTTACAACAAAAGTGATTAGCTGATTATTAAATAAACATTTACCTTTTCTGTTATTGGAAAGAGAAGTAGCACTGCACAGACAGGTCTTGGCACCATGCTAAGCAGTTCTGGTTCCATACCATAAACATCTACAAATTGCCAGTCAGGATGTATACCTAACTGTTTGAGAAACTGGAAAAAAAAAAAAAAAAAAAAATTAGATGAGTACACTCATATACCTATCTTTTTAGAAGCATAACAGAGTACTTACAACGTGAAATACATTGCAACAACCCATACTTTCCAAAATTTAAGGAGAATAAAGGAAAATAAATGAGATTCAAGTTTTAATAAATAAGGCTGAATAAATCGTAGTGCTAACAAAGACACACAAAATCCCCATGTTTTATTTATTTAAATAGCTTTATGAAAGGGAAGTGAAAACACTCCCAGCACTATTTACTAAAGAATTAAAGCATTTCAGCCATTTTGAAAGTGTTTTGTCACGAAATAGAAAAGTACTGAATATTCACTTTAACTAGAAATCATGGGTCAGAGAACATATGAATAAACTTATGATATTATTTGACTCCATGAGTACTTCAGAATACCTGACACCAGTGCTCGTATTAGAGCTTCTGGGTTTCAGCAATTCAAAAAAAATTGTGATCTTCGATGGCCTTTTGAGCAAAGAGACACAAGATACATATTTTAGTAAGTGTACCTTTTAAGGTGTTCTTTTACATGAAAAATCCTTTCAAACTATGATAGAGTAACATATTTTGAAGCAGACAAAGATTAAGTGCCAGACAATAATCATGAATCTTCAAGTAATTCTCAGTTGCTTCTTTAGAACTTCTGAATGGTGTCTAAGCCAAAGGCTTTCTGATCATCCTTCCTACACTACAGCTATATGTCACAATACAAAAAGTGATTTTGGATCTTTTACCTAACATTAAGCCACTTAAGAAGGAAAGAGAGATTGTAGCACCTACTAAGCTTTGGACACCCTTAGCCTACAATTGGGTGCTCACTTTAATCAGATACTCTTCTTTTACTCAGATAAGTTATGTATCCACAACAACAGCTGTAGAATTAATAACTATATATGATCTAAACCAATTTGAAATATTTGTGTTAGCAGAGTCTAGAAGAACCTAACTGAATTCAGAAACTATTGTTACTATAAACACACTGACCATTCATAATTATAAGAAAAAGCTAATTGTACACTGTGGCATACACAAACCCTATTTTGAAATGCTACTTCTACTCGTAAAAGAAATACATTTTGGAGAAAAACTTAAAGAGGTGGGAACCTTGTATATTTTCCAAAAAGTTAACATTTCACAACTTACTATATTTCTGCTGGAAAAACCATATTCTATAGGAAAATCTTATCCAGTTACCTGGGGCTCTCGAGTTTAAAATAAGGAAAGTCTGCTGATAAACAGCTGCAAATTTAAATGCCTGAAAAAACACACAGCAAGTAATATTTCTCTACCCTCTCTAATGGAAAAACAATGAACTCCTAAAGCATTTCTTTTGCCAGCTCTCAACAAAACTCAACTCTGCAGTTCCCAATACTGTTCCCAAAAGTGATACTATAAAAGACCAGAGTAATTTGCCCATTATCTTTCTTAGAGGGAAAGATTACTTTAAAAGCTTCATCATACTTCCTGCCCAATGCTATTTGAGGAAATCTATTTATTGATACATTTGCAGTAAAGATGCTTAAAAATCGCATAAGATGATAAACCTAAATGAAAGGCATAGATGTCTCTCATTTCCATAATCCACTTAGTGAGCAGGTTTACACATACGCACAACAATTCAGTAGCAGTTATGCCATGTTGGGGTAGATTCATACCTACATAGATATAGCTGCAAGAAATACCCAAAATGAGTATTTTATTAAAACAAAACATGAGAACATACAATGGAATACAAGTGTCTTCATCTAACATGAGATCCCTTCAAATACCAGTTTCAGCTTGTATTGGGCAAGAGGCAAGGTGGTTRTCTTTCAGGAGACATAGCCAAGGGGCTGACTCTCAATATTCAGAGATACAAAGGAGACAGTTTCTATAATGGCTGAATGTATGGACAACAAATATTTATAAAGAGTAAGGAAGATTTTTACCAGTAACACTTAGGAATATCTTCTATAAGGGGGCAAAACAATAGAAAATATACATACCCTTAAGTTTATTAAGAGAATAAAGCTGCAGTTTGCAGCCAGTGTTTGGTGGGGGGCTGGGGGGAAGAGGGGAACCACACTTTACCATTTTAAATGCATTATTCTCTTTCCATTTTACACTGCAAGACATGACATCAAAACCAAGGGCAAGTAAAGGCGATTTAAGTTTGAAAAAAGTTTAAAGAGCATCTTGGAAAAATTAATACAGCTTTCTGTGTATCTACAGTAATAACCTATACAGTTCACAGAGCTAGTTCAGTATTTCATTCTGGATGCATTGCCAAATATGGAGATTTTCTTTTCATAAGGCCATGTAAACACTTTTCCCCATTTTTCTCTTTTTCTTACACTATCTACTAATAATGAAAAACATGTATTGACCATAAATTCAAAGAGGAAAAGGGGGATGAGGGGGAAAATAAAGTGTGTTTATCAAGCTCTTAAGGAAATTTTGTTGCCTTATGTAGAGGTTTGTGGGACTGGGCACAAGTCATAATTAAGGCTTTGCAGAACCTACCCTTTTTGACTATTTTGAAAAACAAGGTAGTTTTGAAGTACAATAAGAAAATTCACTCAGAAGATTGCTTATGTAATACACCAAGCTCTTTTGGTTCTGTACCACCTTTAAGTCTTGCCAAGATTGGGAAGAAGGCCAAATTGTCATCTTTTAATGAAAATGGGGAAAAGGGAAAGTGTTAAGCATTTACTATCTGATGAAACAGAAGACAGTATATTTTGAAATCCTATTCTAACCCTCTAGGTTGTGAAGATAATTACCACTTTGTGAATAACAAAAAAAAAAAATTCCGAAGGGGAAGGGAGTACGTGTATAGGTGCATTAAAATATTATTTGTACTTCTAGTACTTTTCTTATGAAGCCAATGACTAATCTGTCCATCATTGGTACTGCTGTTATTCAGAACTGGGGGAAAAGTAATGCAACTGAAAAAATACCATTTATTATTTTGCAAGATTACATGAAATAAGGATACAAAAACCCAACAAAATAAAAACAACACTCACCTAGAAAAAGACCCCACAACCAGAAGAAAGAATCACATTAAGCTACTGGACAAATAAGTGATTTAGGTTCTCCTGTCCTATTCTACACCACTGGGGAAAAAAAAAACCAAACCAACCAAACAAACCAAACAACCCCCGCCCCAAACCCCAAGTCAACAAAATGCTCCCTAAACCCAAGAATAGCTACTCAAACTCCTAAATGAAGTATTCAACATAACTAAAACTCCACAGATACAGGGTGCCTTTCATTACTCACGTTACCATACTGCCTAGAAACTTTACAACTTTATAAGTTTCAGTATACAATGAGAGTGATGACTAGAAGTGATGGTCAGCACTATAGAGAACAGCAAGAGCATAGGTTTAGTATGACAGGCAGTGATCTTAACACACAAGCAGCCTAACAACTTCATTGTAGAATCATCAAAAAAAAACAAAAACAAAAAACCCCCCAAAAACCACCCACTAAGAAAGACCCAAAATAGGCAAAGGCGATATCTCTGTGTATCAAGAGGGTTTCATTCAGGCCTGGGTAAAAAATGATAGAGGTATCCTTCTGAAAATTTAGTAAGTAGATGATAAAAACTGGCAGCATAAGCCCCTGTGTAAGAGAGACTGACAGATAGGTAACAGATGAACAATAGATGGCAGGATGGGAAGAACCCTTAAAACAAATATATGGAGCTTATTTTTAATGTGGAGGCATGCAAAGAAGAAAAGGAATTCAATCAATGACACAGCCAGATAAGTAATCTTTTGCAACTGCGTTCTGAATGGATAAAAGCAAGGCAAGACTGTATTTAGCAAGGTCAGGGAGAAGAGATTTTGAAGGAATAAAACCAAGTTGTTAGGAACCAGGGAAAGTTCTTTAGAGGGACAAAAATCCATATTAGATGTGACAAAGGAATGTCAGCTTCAATTTTGGCAAGTTACCTTAGTAATAACTAAATTAAACCTCCTTTTTTTTCTCCCTCAATCTTTTTCTAGCTCTTTCCTAGGCCAGACAAAGATGCTGGTACAAAAAGGAGTCAGTTATGCACCAGGAGGTGAAGCAACCCTTTCCCCACTGACAAAAGCATTCCTGTTTTAGGACAGCAGGTAGTTCTGTATGCTTTTTAGACAGTGTCATTCATAGGGAGGGACCTCTGCTGCTTTGCATTCCAATTATTCAGCAATTACCCAAGCAATTTTATTCTACAGATACCTACTGGACAGAGCAGTTAGGGTACTTTACACTGTATCTGAGGGCTCACTCACTTTCAGCTGTTTACTTTCTCTTAGCTTATTGATACCACATACTTGGGTTAACATAAAAATAGCAGCTTTGTATTTCTCTAGATCTGCACAAGAGAGTATTAGATACTCTTTTTCAGTCACTGCTTATCACATTGCTGACTATTCTTAGTTTATATGTCTTCGAGCATTTACCTTAGAAAAGAAAAAAAAAGATACTTTGCTACATTACAGAAGTCTTACAGGGGCTCAGGAAGAACAACAGCAGTAGCAACAAAAAAACCCACATGTGTCTCTATCTAGTTTATTAACTTTTTCAGAACTGTATTTTTACTGATTGTTGTCATATTTTCAGTTGTCTCTTTTCTCATTGTATTAAAATACCTTCCTGAAAAACACTCCTTGCTTTTTCACAGGTCCAGCTAACCATTAGACAAAAAAAATCACTTTGAAATTACTTTCCACACACCCCCCCCCCCTTATCTGCACTTCTCATTAATTTCTCCTTTTTTCCCCGCAGTATTCCAGAAGGCCCTTCCTTCTCACCTGATTATTACTGTTTTCAGCTAGCTAAGGGAGAGTGCAGAGAAGATGGAGACAGACTCATTTCAGCAGTGCACAGTGAGAAACAATGGACATAGGTTGGAACACAGGAAATTTGAACTTGGTAAAGAAAGCATTTAAAAATAAATTTTAAAAGTAACGATCATGGTCAAACACTAGCACAGGCTGCCCAGGAGGCTGTGGAGTCTCCATCCTTTGAGGAATTCAGAACTTGACAAGTTCCTGAGCAACCTGTTTTGAACAGAACATGGTTGGACTACAGAACTCTAGAGGTCCCTTCCAGCCTACCTGATTCTATTCTAAATCACCACAAACTGTAAATCTGTATGTCTAAATGTTAGTTAATAGCAAAAACATTACAATAAGCACATTTAGGCACGTTACCTATGTGGTATAACCTATGCTGTTTTCGTTGTCAGTACCACTACTTTAACCTATGAACTGTTAGGCACTGAAAGAAGCACAGAGCAGTTATCTTTAATACATGATTCTGCTCTGAGGCACACTGGCTACCTTTAAGGTTCATGAAATTTATTTAATTAAAAAAAAAAACAAAACAAAAAACAACAACAAAAAAAMCACATTCATGCTTATTTATTTATTTTTTAAAGAGCCTCAAAAGTAGAACGGAAACCCAGTGGACAAAGGCAACCTAGCAACATCTTGACCCAGACGACTTGACGTCAGCAGTTTAAAATAGTACTTCTGCCAACACAGTTACACAGCCAGTAGGAAGATTTGATTTATGGGGTTGATGGAGATGTGGAAAGGGTAAGTGGGGTAAGAAAAAGTAAGGGTGCAATTTATTTTAACAGAAAACTTCTGAAGTAGTTAATGCACAATATAAATATTGTCTGAAGTAGTGATGCTCTTTTCTGCTTTGTCACTTGCATGTAAAAACAAAGTGAGGACAAACACTGAAACAAAATGGCCTTTGAAATTTAGGTGCAATTAAAGTTGGATGACATTTGCAAACATTTCTAGAACGCCACGTTCTAAGTACTAAGGCATTATACACAAGACTGAGTTTTCCACATTTTACTGTGGTAATTATGTAAAAGTTGGAACCATGAAAACATAAAACTGGCAAAATGCACAAACATTTCCAGACACTCAGATGCAAAAGTCAAAGAGCTTTTGTGGGAAGAACCAACTGTTGTAATCCTCTTCTAAATGCAAATGCAAACCAAGACACCAACAGAGTACATTTTATTGTACTTCTGCTAAGTGGATTAAAGCATCACTGTATCACAACAAAACCACAGTTAAGACTTTCTTCTGCAAAAACAAAACATGCCTATGGCTTTAGGAAACTGGACTACATCTAAATAAACCAATTAAGACAATCAATATTTTGTAACTTTTTCATTAAAGCATAAAAATTTTTGGCACTTTGTTAAATTGAAGCTAATCTTTTTTCCTAGAAAGTAGTAACACACTGCATAAAATGTCTGATGGAATTATCACCAAGAAAAGAAAAAAACAACAGAAAAACACTTATATTACAATTTATATAAATCCACAAATAGATGGTTGTATTCAGCCCTTTAAGTATCCAATTCTTATTAAACTAATCTATATTACAAATATAAATGCACAATATTTTGCTTTCAGTTCTTTCTACATCATTTCTAGAGGCATATTATAAAAAGTTGTTTGTTTCAGAAGTGAAATTCCTTTATAGAAATAAGGGAACCACCCAAACAACATTTTATTGTTTGGGCATTATGAGGATATATTTCTTAATTCTTTCATTATGACATTTATGGAATTAAAATGAAGGGATCATTTTTCAATACACTTTAGAGAAGGCGTCTTTCAGACCATTAATCAAAACGACTGACGTGACAAGATGGCAGCAGCTGTAGAACCTTTAGTTCTATACAGCAGGTCAAAAGGCATACCAGAAGCAAATACATGGCTGTAACTTACACGAGGTACATTACTCTTTACCAACTACTCCTCACTTAGAGTGGCCACAATATCGTCTTGCTCAAACAAGAGATGCTCCGTTATAATAAACTTACTTGGGAAATTCAAGATTTATTACAAATCCTTTAATATCCTCAAGCGCTGTATTTCAGGACCTCATAATAAAGTTCAAGGAATACAGCCCATTTATCACAATTCTTTTTTTAATTATTTTTTTCAAAATTTGCAATGAAGGAGGGAAAAAAGAGAACACTTTCAACTTCATTAAAAATGTGAGAAATCTTACACCCACAAAATTCCTATCCTTCCAATTTTATTAGTTTCTTCAGGGTGTCTAGAAGAGCAGCACTGACTTACAGTTAGTGCTCCTGATCTTCACAATGAGAGGTATGTATTTTTAATGTATTCATCAAGCAGTTTCGAAACTTAATACTCAGTATGCCCAGGCACTGCTATACATATTGAACCAGGACATCACACGGGCAGCAACGCAAAGCACACAGAAAGCCAGGCTAACTAGCTGACCCAGGCCTCCTCCGAAACCGCCCCCACGAGCGAGAGCTTTAGAATGCTCCCAACAGAGTCCTGACCTGCAGCTACTGAGACATTGGTTCAAAACAGGACACCACATTATGCTGTGAAAAACAACTTAGAGACCTGTTTCTATGATCTAAACTATTATTCGTATGGGCACGAGCCAGAACAACCCACTCTTCCAAATAAGCTGTTATACATGTTATTTTTACAGTGTACTAAAACAACAATTGGATACTACTGATTCTGCTGGTCCTTTAAGCCAATGAAAATGGGGAAGCAAAGAACAGCATCTTCAGTGCAACAAGATAACCTATCGCATGAACCACTATCACTTGTTTTCCACTCTGTAGCATCCCATTCCCTTAAACAGTGTTCGAGACAGTAAGGGTTCCCTTGATACAATTTTTAGTTTATTTCATTGAAACAGAAATAAGAAACTGGGAAAAAAGAGCACAATAAAAGGCCAGAAATGGCAAGTACAAATAGAGGAAAGAAATACGTGGTTTTCTTAGCTTTCAATTACTGAGTAATGTACAAAGACAGATCTAAGTCAATCTTTCAGCTATTCATATGAATAATGCTTTAAACCCCAAAACAAGTTGCAATTTTCCCTTTGTAACTTACCTACCTATTTAAACTCAATCAGAGGTCTATATAGCTTGAGATATTTTAAACTAGAAGAAGCCATTCAACTATTGATCTCACAGTGGATATCTACAATCCCTTCGTATTTGTCCTTGTGCTTATTCTTTGCTATGCCGTGCCACAGTCTCAACACTTCCCCTTTGTTGGCTCTGTGAAGGCTTTCTGGGGTATTCTCTTTACAGAAAGACACAGACTGAGTCCTGGTCTTCCACTTTCTGAGGCTACGCTCAAAATAACAGGCTGTTTTCCAAGCATGCACACTATCTCCGCTATTTCCACTTTACTTACAACAGGAGAGCTGAACTCCACTCCCCCACACCCCAACTAAAAAAAAGGTAAACTTAGCTAAGCATTTTCAGAAAGACATTTCTGTTCCTTCACATCCGACACACTTTCACTCCAACACAGTAGCTCATCTACAAGTACTACCACCCAACACACTTCAGGAATCGTGGGCACTGCCTTTTCAATGGCTTTGATCAGTAGGGCTTTCTTTTGGGAAAGCTTGTGTGCGAATGTTGCAGAGTTCATAAAATAGAAAGACCTTTCAGGAAGAGTAAAGTTTTTTTCCTCAAGATACATAATTAATCTCTGTATTTGCCTGACACCCTTAAGAAATGTGTTCCATAACTGGGTGAAGACTAGCTGTATCCAGTTTCTGCCATTTATCCTATGTTTTGTGATCTTTATTGCCCCTGTGACTTTAAAGCTGTCAAGGGCATCCATGGACTAAAATTAATTTCTTTATGTAGCTGACTCTCTGTACCTTAATGGCTTAAAAAAAAAAAAAAAAAAAAGTAGGATCAAAGGCCTGAAAATAATGCTGGAAGATAACTAAGAACTGGCAAGTAAGCCCTATGTGGCAAGAGAAGCCCAAAAGCCACAGCCAACTCTCAGTAGTTTAACTCTGAACTACCTGAAGCCAGTGCTTGAGCTTCATCATCAGATGCAGTCAATTACTCTATCCTTATCTGGTTATAACAAAGGCATGGTTTGACATGGTACCTTACCTAGGAAGTAAGGATATTTCTTAGAACTTGTGAGATGAAGAAAGGTAAGAGAGATCACGGGACATCAAGAAAGATATCCACCAATACCACTTTTTTGTTTATTTATGCTTGCTAGGGAATAAATCATGGGTTGCAAGCCAGACTGAAGCGACGTCATGATGAAGAACATTCAGCTTGTGTCTGATCTTTTCACTCCAAAAATGTGTATGCAGTCTTTTTTTTTTTTTTTGGTCATAGAAGAAATTGAGAACAAGATACAAAGCAAACATCATCTGGTAAACAGTGGGCAGATAAACCCCATTTTCTTGCTTTCTCTCTCCTATTAGTGGGGAAAGTCTCGTAAGAGATTCAGGAAGAAGGGTAGCACTGGTCATGTCAGGCCCCCCAGCTGAAGGTCAAAGAGAAGAAACCATTCCCTGTCATCACTGTACACAAAGTGGAGCTTTGTAAATGCCGAATCATCAACTCTTTCTGTATCAGAGGTGGACTAACAACTCATTCTATCAGACTGTAGAAGTGGAGGGGAAAAAAAAACTATTGTGACAATTAAATTAGCACTGTATGGTACATTTAACTACGCTAACTTCTCTCTTAAAAAGATCACTACAGATGTGTGGCTGTGATATTCCCAGTGAGTCACTGCCTTGAAAATCTTTAAAGCTAGGAAAGAATATTCCTGGTTATCCTCACCAGCCAGTTTCTGAACCTTTAAATAATTCTAACACACATGCACAAAGAGAGATCTTATATACACTAAGGACTTAGAAATTCCTAGACTTGTAATATAACATAAATGCTTTCAGAGAGAGAAAAACTTTCAAGATATTTTGGAAAGATTTCACATACCCTACAACTAAGAAATACCAGTTCTTCTCCATTATTGTCTGAATTTCTACCACAAAGACTGAAAGTGTCTCAAATTTGCAACTTAAATTTCAAAACCAGAGAGCACACAGTATGGTAAGAACATATTAAAATCAAATGAACCTGCATTTAGTGCATTTCCTTTCTAGTTACTATTAAAAAAGGGAATAAAATGATTGGTACAATAATCAAAATAGGCTAAGCATTTGTTAACCAGTAATGACAGTTCTGACTACAATCTAATTGTTAAGAATCTACACATCTTACAGGTGACTGGAATTTTGGGGGGTTTTAAGAGTTCACTACTACACCTAGCAATAACATCAACACTAACAGAAGTAGTATGTTCCAAGAATAGTCTAACACCCAAGTAAAACAAATAAAATACAATTTAAAAAAAAAGGGGGAAAAAAAAAAAAAGGCAAAAAATAGCACATGGCTAGATGTCTGTGTAAAGAGATACCTGTGTAAAACTACTATTAGACACATACATTACAGCTATTAGGGGCACACCATTGTTTCTTTTAATCCTGAAGAATTCTAGAATATTTTACAGAGCACAGCACAGAGTACCACAAAAAAGCCTGTCCTTGCAATTAACTCAACAGGATTCTTTAAAAATGTATTCGCAACTTCATTTGAATCTCAAATTACTATTATTGTTGTTTTAAGCAGGATATGAATAACTGGTGACTAACAGCCCTGTTGTTATACAGTTTACCAGTGTACTGATGAGATTAAAAGAACAATGACTAATAATGCGAC
Organism: Phoebastria nigripes; assembly: GCA_035582835.1. Classification (NCBI taxonomy): domain Eukaryota; kingdom Metazoa; phylum Chordata; class Aves; order Procellariiformes; family Diomedeidae; genus Phoebastria; species Phoebastria nigripes. The sequence continues at coordinate 207,490 of JAYKAV010003230.1, forward strand.
GTGTATTCATATTCAACACTGACCATTTTTTTTCCTTTTTTTTTAAAAAGAAGAATAATATACACCTCTCAGTCTAGATAATAATAATCACTGCTCAGTTAAGACTGGCAAAATATAGTGAATGAGGAAGTCTAACTGGTCTAAAGTGGCCTTTTCTGTACAGAAATATTAACAAGAAAAATCCTATAATCCATTATCATCCACAATTGATAGATATCATCCATCATCAAAGCAAAGCCAATGGGCAAGAGAGACAGGTTTTGAATACATTTAGAATGGGTCATTTAACATTCTTCTAGGATTTTCTCCATATAATATAAACATGTAGTGATACAAGCTAATTCAGATATTTGAAAAAAGTCACTAGTTTTTCCTCCTCAATTTCTACTTTACAGCTGACAGGACTTTATTTGTACCATGATAAGCTCATCTCAACATCTGGAAAGTGAGAAGAAGTTAGAGAATTTGAAATTCTACTAGTCATTTATTCACATTTATTTTCTTCCAAACTGGAATTTAGTCTCTGAATTTCAAAATTAAAAAAAAATCTAAAACATGAGGAAATTATAGCATCCAGTCGAGAAAATCTCCCAGGAAAGGTTATTAATTTTAACTCAAGACTGGGATTAAAAACTTCCGAAATTGCTCCACAGCAGCAATACTGTAAGAATTATAAAATTATTTGTCCTAGGAAACTATAAAGCCAAGTACAAAATGACCCAGCATCAAATAACCCTTTACTTGCCTGCAGACTCAGTTAGTATATTACAACAACAACAACAAAAAAATACATTCTTCACACACAGAAATTCCTAATTTCCAAAATATTTCAACAATATAGCTTTAAGAATGTCATCTTACTGCTGAAAGCTTCAGAGCCTTTTGGCTTAAACACCATCCTTAACATTATCAATAGGCCTGCTGGGATCAAGATCTGACCTCTAATGCTTGCTGAAGATACTGAAAATTATCACTGAGAACATGACACAGGGTTCGAGTGTGTGTGCTTTCCTTTCAGCTAGTTCCTTTCAGCAACTTACATTGTTTTGTGGACTAGAACAAGCTTCCTGTCTCTAGTGTGGATTCTACTACACTAATAAAAACAGCAACAACAAATCATGCAGATATTGTCATGAATAAGCAGCAAAGTGCAAATATGGTAAAATGACATTATTTCTTACGGTCAGCCAAAGAAGAAGATGACTGTGACACAGTGATGTAAGCAGATCCACACAAGTGCACAAAGCCATCATGTACAGATCCAGAACTGGCACGCATTATATATAAATATATAATAAAGTTTTAATCATTAATTAATGTATCAAATCCCACCTTGAAACACATCAGAGATTACATTACATTAATAGCCAGACCACATCTATTCTCTTTTCCTTTAGTGTTTTTTGTTTCATGTAGTATCTTTACATGACACTATGCACTCAGAGGTTTCAGGAAGTGGCAGTAAGGTCCTATATTAGAAGACTCAGCACAGACACCCGTGGGGGAGGAAGGCCTTACTCTCGTTGGAAAAGCAGGAGCCTTTACCACACGAAAACGAAATGAAATGGGCCTAAAGCTGCAGAGAGACTAAAGGTTACCTCAAATAAAAGCTGCTTACCTGATTCGTGACCTGAAAAGCAAGCAGAAAACAGAGGGGAGTTAAGACCCCAGTTAGATCCGCGGGCTAAGACCTCCCCCGCTCCCTGCCCCCACCAGCCAGCCCTCAGCCCGCGATACTGAACCCTCTCCCCTCTGCCATCCTCCCTCCCGCCGGCAGCCAGGCGGGCAGCCCGCCCGCGCACCCAGCAGCTCCCCCACCACCCCCCCGAGCCGGGCACTCACGTCGGGGTTGGCCTCCAGGGGCAGCCAGCGATGGGGCTCCATGGCGGTGGTGGCGAGGCGGCTCCTGGTACCGGCACTGGGCTGAACCTGGCAGCACGGCACTGACAGCGCCTCACGCCGCCTCGCCTCAGACCTGACCCAGGACCGCACCACCAAGCCGCGCGGGAAAGGGGGGGAGGGGGGAGCGGAGAAGAAACTAACCCTCCCGCGCCCCCACGCACACCTCTYCCCCGCTCCGGAGCGGCGATCCGAGGGGGCGCAAACGCCGATGAACGCCTTCCCTCTGGGTGCTCCCGGGCAACGACAGCCCCAAGATTTCCCGCTTCCCACCCTCTTGGCTCCCCCCCCCCCGCAATGGGCTCTCCCAGCGGGGCAAGGGGTGGTGCCTCGGCCGCCCCGCCCCGCGCTTGCTCCCAACTGTCCCCGGGGCCGGGGCCTGCGTGGTGCGCAGGAGCCGCTAGGGGGCCCCGGCCCCTCCCTTGCGGGGAGCACCCGAGCCCGCTCCCGGGCCCGCAGCAGCTGGAGCTGGCCGCTGGAGCCCCGGCGGGAACCGGGGGGTGGATGGGAAGCAGGCTCCAAGCGCTTGAACAGCCGGGCCCCTCTGAAACGGCCTCCAGCGGCGAAACTGAACCACAGGCGTTCACCGGCGGTGAGGTACGTACAGCGTTCAGGAAAATACACCCGTGGGAACGGGACAGGACAAAGGGATTCGGACGGAACCGTAAAGCAGTGTCAGGGAGCAACCCCCACATCACCTCAGAAGACCAGTGTGTATAGCAGCAAGGACAGAGGCAGTGAGGTCCCCGTATGATCCGCCAAAAATTACTCTAAGATGCATTAAAAGCAATTAAAAATAGCATTTCTCTTCTAAGGCTGGGAATCCCCTTGTATCTTCCCATCTCAGGAGCATAAACATACCACTTCTTGGCCTTTTGGCTAAGATCAAGCACAGTGTAATATATATCTATCATATACAGTGTAATATATATCTTATATCTATACATACATACCAGATTTAGTGTTATGCCTTCTTTCAAGTTAATTCAGAAAAGCTAAAAATGAAGGAATGCATCATTTTTTGGCCCCAGCCCTCCCTGACTGCTTCTGCCCACCACTCTCTACAGACTGCAGCTGACCTACGTGGCCCCTTGCTGCACTTGCCTGGGGCCTTGCATTTTCAGAAGAGGACATTTGGACAAGTTTTTTGTAGAAGCCCATGAGCTGGGCCTCCAGGCTTGCCCAGCACGTCACCAGAAAGAGCTGGGGCAGCGGGAAGCAGGTGGTTGAGCATGCACGTACGTCTAGGGTGAGCAGAGAGGCTGCAGGAAAGATAGAAACTCTGCCAGTTTACAGGGGAATCAGAGTCCTGTGAGAGAAGGAAGCAGTATGGTATGAGCAAGTGGTGTTTCTAGGTACTGTAGAGACAGGAGTACCAGAGTGCCAGGTGGCAATAAAGGTAGGGTGCTGGGGATACCATACAGCCGAGGGCCCAGAGAAGAAACCCAGTCAACAGACATACTTTCTCCTGTCTGCCTGAAAAGCTTTTTGAAGAGCGTGGTGTAGTTCTTTAGAGAGTGTTGATGCAAATCACACCCCATTCTGTAAATGTTACGCTTATGAAATGAAGTAAATTACCTAATGATGGTTTTATTTTCTTTTACCCCCTGTAATCACTTAGCAGGACTACGGTGATGCCACATGCCTGTGCCTGAAGCTTCCATGTTGACCTATCAACAGTACTGTAGCGTATCTCTTCAGCAACCCAGTCTACTTGTAGCTCATGAGATTTGTCTTCTAGTTTCTATACCAAGTGACTCCTCATATTAAGTTCTCAGTCCTTATCTAGCTAAAAGATGGGCCTGTACTGTCAGATCACCATCATAGTCCGCATCTACCTTCCTCCGCCACGAAAAGCTTCATAGAGCACGCCTACAGAAGGCAGAATTTTCTGAAGGTACAGCTTCATTCTGTGGATGGGCAGACAAGCCAAAATCATTACATACTTCACCACCTTCTGTTCCAAATTCAAAGAACTAAACGTATGTTCACATGTTGATGAAAATAACCCCAAAATAACTCCAAATTTCAGCAAATGATTCTGTAATTACCAAACCACCAAGATACTCAACTTCACATCTATCTCCATATCTTGGAGAAAGAATGAAAAGTAACATAACAAATATTAGTCATAGTGCTAAAGGCACTACTAAGAGACTTGATGAAACTGTAATATAAAATATGTAAAGTTCTCTAGATAAAGTACGTAATAGTTACCTAAGAACAAAGAGATTGTTAAGTCAAGTCCTTGCTATCACAGACAGATCTTACCAGCACATACATTGCTAGTGTTTTGACAATCATGAGGTCATAAAAACACATACTACTCAAGAACATTTGCACGCTTAATTAGATACTTTAAAAGGGAGAGGCCAAGATCAGACAGACCATAAACGTATAAAGCTCATAAACACACACCATGTTCCATCATAATTACTCTTTTCCTGAAGTATCTTCTAAATTCTTTAACATTTATTGAAAATACAGAATATTAAACTAGTGAGCGCTACTGCGTGACAAGTTATGTTTTACTACTCTGTCACAGTCTTACAATAGACCTACTGAGATTGTAGCATTACAATATAGGAAAAAAGCTAAAAGCAAACGTAAAACTGGCTACTGCAGGAATCTAAGAATATTTGCTAGTTTTAAAAGGTGAAACTGGTGAAGGATCAGTGTTGTTTTAGGGCTCCAGCCACACCTCAAACTTACTTGAGTAATTCCGGTATGCAAAGCTTATTGAATGCAGCTGTAGTTTTACAATAAATGGCCATTTTCCCATTAAACTGAAGACATAGTTTATCTACACAAATCATCCATGAACTGCAGAGTTTATTTGCAGGTGTACAGCCCAATTCCACAATACACCTGTACAAAGTACGGTCACTCCATGCATCTGTACTAAGTTCAATACACGACACGTGCTGCATGCGCACAGAACAGTGCATGATTTATGTACCCAAGGCGGTAACAAAGAGCACCAAGAAAACCCTGACACCAGTTAACAACAAACCTAACTGAGTAAACAACTTGTTGTGCAAACCAGGTGTGACTTGAATGAGCATTTCCAAAAGCCTGCCCAAGACGATTCTCACGCCAGCGCAATTTCCCAAGCCATCGCTAGCGTAAGCACCAGTACAGGGGCCTGCGGCAGGAGGCCACGGCCGGCCTGAGGCGAGGCACGGGTAGGCCCTGGCCTGCAAGACCCTGAGCCACCGTCCACAGGTGACCTTTTCCACCCGCTGCCTGCAGACCCAATAGTCTCCTAAAACGCTGCCCTGGTTTTACTTGCATCTATTTAAGAAGCGATTTACTTCGAGAAGGACAAACTCCGCCCCCCTCCCGGCGGGGCTCACACCCACCCAGCCTCGAGATGGACAGGCTCCCCACTGCCCAGGGGAGAAGAGCGCATGCTCCCTGCCCGGCAGCCAATAAGGGCGAGGCCGCTGACCCTGCCTCGCTCTGGTATCGCCCGGAGCCAATCAGGGCGGCGAGCGTTGTGTGGCGGAAGTCGGGCGTCGGCGGGTGCGCGGCGCCATGGCCTCCGGTTCCGCGGTGGTGCTCGCGCGGGCGCTGGAGGCGCTGGGTGAGGGAGCAGGGAGGGGGCCCCGGTGTGGGGGCGGAGGGGAGCTGAGGGGGAGCTGGGCCCACCCGGGCCCTCAGGGTGGGGTGTGGAGGGCAGCGCGGCCGGGGACCCGCCCCGCGGAGTCACCTCACCCAGGGCCCGGGGCGAGCCGTTCCCGGTGGGTCCAGGCGAAGGCTTGTGGTGGGCCAGCGGGGCCCTTCCCCGGCTGTCCGCGGGTCCTCTCGGGGCTTCGCCGCCGGGAGGCGGCCTGGATGTAGCAGCGTAGCCTTAGGGAGAGCAGCGGTGCTGTGCTGCCGGTGCCAGAGGGCAGCCCTAGGCACGCTCGGCTTCCCGGTAAGCTGAGGGACTTCGTGCGGATACTGCTCCATAGGGTCGGGGGAGAGTTAATCAGGGCTGTCAAACTGTGCGATTGCATAGACTCGGACTGGGGCTTTGAGGCCTTATGGAGTCGCTCCTGGTAGACTTTACTTGGGATGCTGAGCAGGTTATGTTAATGCAATTCAGGACAAACTCCCTTAAAGAAAGCTTTGCTTTTAAGGTAAATGCATGCATAATGACCTAGGAATTCTTCAGAGAGAGATTAGATTTATTACTAAAACACTTTAAGGATTTGCTTCTGATCGCTACTGCTTGTGTTTTTCAGATGTTGGTGGAGCAGCAGATAAGATTAATTTAATACCTCAAGACTTCTTTGCAGAACTGGTAAGTAGGGCAATAATGGGATGCGGAAGGGTTTCTGGCGCTCTTTGGTTCTAGGAAACCTTTTTGTGTAAGCTCTTCTGGTTTTTGTCTGTGCAAAGGGAATCTTATGTATGTGGTAGCTTAGATTTACGTGACTCATAAAATGGACCAGTCCTGCTAAGAGCAATGGGATTGCTTTAAATTTATGTCTTTATCACAGAAGATTTTTAAAAAAGTATTTTTGCCTTTCATCTAAATGAGATATCAAGCTAGCTTGTTTAGAAAACATTCAGCTTGTTTACTGTAGTGTGCACTTGAACAGGATGACTGTTCAATTAGTATGAAAATGGTGTGTTAAGTAGGAATAGCTAGTGAGGTAGTAACTAAAAGTCTTGACTGAGTTTATTTGCTTTTCTTGGCTTAGATGTAATTTTAAAATCAGTCATTTCAATGACTTTATTCTTCACTCTGCATTTAAAGCATCCTCCTGTTGTCCATTTTTGCATTAACCAATTTTCTTTTTTGTTTTGTAATCTCCAAATATTCAAACTAATTTTGTCTTGTATATTAAAATACGCATTAAGAATGTTTTCAAACTTACTTTCTTTACAGTGTGAACAAATAATTCAACATCTGAACCATAAGATTCCAGGTGTAAATACAGCTGAACTGTGTCAGGTAGGTTTGGATACTAGCACTTATAAGCAAGTATATTAGCTGTATATGCTGTAAAGGATAGATTCCCCAAGTCAATTTTTCTTGTGTGTGTATAAATATACAAAGAGGTTTTTATTAATGCATAATTTGTTATCATTTGTAATTGTTTGAACGTTCTGTTTCTAGAGAATTCAAACATCTGGGATTGAGATTAATGTGGGTGACCTGGCCAAAATAGCTAACATAGTTTCCTTGCTATTTAGGTAAGCACAAAATAATTTACTTTGCCTCATGTCTTTTTTCCCCCCACCCCAACTTCATAGTGGTATTAAAAAGTGACATCAAATGTGGGTATAAAATGAACTGATTTAGGGAAAGGGCAAAAGTTTGTAGCTCTCAGTACACAAAAAAGCACTTCTGGGCTTAGTTTATGTTCTTAAAAAATGTGTAGTTACTTAATATATAGTCTCACTTTTTGTAATAAAAAAAAACTAAAGAGAGGAAATTGTTCTAAGATCCTGTCTGCAAGCTTTAGAACTACTGGCAAAATAAAAGAGGAAGTTAAGCTCAGTTCTAAAGCTAAGTCAGCTAGGCCTTTGCCTGGATGAAGCGTGTTCTAAAAACTTCTTGTTTCTTAGAGATTAGCATTTGTGCCTGTTTGAAGGAGACACAGTTTTATAATGTTGAACTCTGCTGTGATAAAGGTAGAGTTTTTAGGTAGTATTTTCAGCTGTTGTTTTGCTGTAAGTTTTTCTATTTTCAGAAAGATAAAATTTTCAAGGTCTTGCTTGTTCTTTTAATACCTAGTATCTAAACATTTTATGTAACACTAATATGACTGAAGAAAATATACCAGTAGAAATTTAACATACTACTTTTTCTTCTACAAAATATAAAGCCTTAAATTATATTAGACCATGTCACTTGGAGGACCAACTCTTTTTCTCTTTTATTAATGTCTCTTTAAGAGGACTGGATCTGCATGAACAAACCTAGGGTGGGAATTTCTTTTTTTACCTGTTTCTGTAGAGGAAATTGAGTGGCAATTTTCCTCTAGACTTGCTGCCTTTTCAGTTGAGGGTTTATTGCATCATTTGACTCATGTTAGTACCAATTATACCATTACTTAGAGATCCTTACTTGCCTTTTGGTGATACTTAAATTACCTCTCCTAAATGTTTAATTAAACTGCCATGTTTCTGAAGTAATAATATTGTTTAACTGCTCTATGCACACATCTTTCACCGAATTATGCCTTTTTTCAGTTGCAACAGCACTTGGAAGCTGTGATTATTTTTGTTTAATGTTGCATGTTGTGCAAGCCCAGCAAAGCTTGGTCTTTGCATATTAAGACACATTAAAAGTCAAGTCATGTTGGTTTTGCATGTGGATACAAAAGATTAGTAAAATATTCTGAAAAAAAAAATAATGACAGGCTGCCTAATTATTGTAAAGTACATAGACACATAAAGGAGAAATAAAAAATTGCCTATTTGGGGTGAAAGTGAGACATTTTATTAAATTTGTGGAGAATGAAATTGATGTGGTGTTCTTTGGATATACCTATAGCACAGCAGCCAGAAACAATCTCTCTACAGAAGAACTTGTCACCACCTTGGGAAATGCAGTCAGCACACTGCCAAAACATGCAGTTCACGTTATTCATCATGTATGGAATGAGCAGGGCAAATCCATTAGTGTATCAGAAGATGCAAGAAATATGGCCACAGTGGGGCAGGTAACTAAATGACAAAGTGCAATTGAGCTAACTATTAACTTTTCAGAAATGTCAGTGCTTCATTGTGTGATTGTATTGTCAAGCACATGGTGGTATCTTGACTGCCGGAAGCTTTCCTATGTATATATATATATATAGGTTGCCAAATGTCTACCCAGATAAAGAAGCATATACAATAAAGGTTGTGTAAATGCTGAACAGTTTTCTAATATTATTGTTTGGATGATAAAGTCACATTTCATACCTTTTTAAAAATTAGTGCTTCATAGTACTATTAGGGAAGGTGAGTGGCAGTCAGTGTGGCAGACAATTGTATTAGCTGTTTATGTAAATCTGTTTTAAATGTAATTTGAATTGTTCTTTACAGTTTATAACACCAGCACTTGATTGTTTTATTCTTTATCTCCCTTAAGTTTGAACTTTTTTTAAAGATACTTTCTGTCAATTTCCAGCATTCCTTTTTTTTCCTTTTTGAAAAAATAACATGGACTGTATTTGTATTTAAATATCTTTTTTTCTAACAACAGTTTAAAAGAGTACGGAATTAGGAAAAAAAAAAAATCTTTGTCTGAGGCTTGGTAGTAAGCTTCTAAAGGCTTTCTTCACTTCTTTATTCAACAGTTCTGCCTATCATAGAAGGCTGAAAATGATAACTTACCTGTCTGAAATGTATTTATGATGTACTTTGATTCATCTAAAATACAGTTATGAAATGCCTTAATTTTTTTCCCATTATTGCTATTACAAATTTTTTTGTGCACTGTCTGAGGTTTTTCTCATGTTTCCACGTGATTTAGAAACTTTAAAAACATGACAAAAGCACGAATGATATACAAGCCAGGTGAACTCTGTGGCTCAAGCTCCTCTTACTAGAACTTTAAATAGACTGTACTTGAATAAGGAAAACAGGTTAAGTAACTTATTAAATTGCTTATTTTTTCACTATTGAAAGGAAGGGCAGATGATTTTGTATTCACAATAATATCTGCATGTGTATGTTTGTTTCGCATTTGGATATGAGCTCTAGATGTGCTATATTGTCTGTAAAACATCCATCCAACAGAATAGCAATGGTAGGCTAGATCTTTCTTTAACACTCTTTCCAATGATTTTCTCCTTTGTAGTTTGTAGATATTAAATGGAAACTGGGAGTTGCAATGAGCTCTGACACCTGCAGGTCTCTGAAGTATCCTTATGTTACAGTGACGCTAAAAGTGGCAGACCCTTCTGGACAAATAACAGACAAATCTTTTGAAATGACAATCCCACAGTTCAAGGTCTGTAATCAGTGTTACTTGATTCAGTCTCTTAAAAACAACAGTGACATTGTTGTGAAGGAGCAACTGTGTACCTTGATGCATATGTTTGTGTTGCTTATTTACTAATACAGTCATTAAAAGATGAAGCATTAAATAATTATATAAAACACTGAAGGTAAATACTTACTTCATAGCATTTAGTTCTACCTCACTTATCTGAAGATGTTAATTTAGCAGTAATTAATCTGTTCTCTTACAAATAAGCTAACAACTGAAGATGTAAAGACTTTAGGATCTTTCTTCTCAGCTGTCACTCTGCCTTATTAAAAATGGATGGAATATTCTAAATCTATGGAACTGTTCCCCAGCCTCAAAATCTAAAACTTGGGTTAAGCCTAACATTTGCTAATGATTAGGAATGAAGGTCAGTCTGCTTTGTCACCACTGGCTCTTAATTGCTACGCCTTCATCTATGAACTTACGTAACTTTGTCTAATTTTTGCATAAGTGTGGCACTTCTGTTGTCGTTCCTGTTCAAAGGGCAAATACATCACTTAGAATATCGTACAAGCTTACAAATAAATAAATCCTTGGAGTTGGACTGGCAGGAATTTGAGAAGGATATTCTGAATCCTTAGGTGTTGTGAGAAGTTGTATTCATTCTGGTTGAGACCTATTTAATAATTTGCTGTTCAACTACTGTAAGAAATGGATTCTATACTTGAGAAGCCTGGATTATTTCAGCTGGGAATAGAAACATTTGCATGAGAGAGTTTTTTGGTCATTTTTTTTTTGGTGTGGTGTAAGAGCTGCTCTGTATTTTTCTTTCATAGCATCTTCTCCAATTAATAGGCAAACCCATGCAAATAAGGCATCACCTGTGTAGATTTAATGGTGAATGTGCCCAAATGCCAACCAGCGCACAAAAACAAAAGCAGAAACTTTCAGTTCAAGCTGCAAACTGTAACTGGAGGAAAGAGGGAATGTGAGAAACATGGATTGTGATTTTTGTCTAACATGCTAGTTTGAACTACAGTTTGAGCTTTTTCTTTAAGCAACTGAAATGTATCTTAACTCTTGCTTTTTAGAACTTCTTCAGACAGTTCAAGGAAATGGCGGCTGTTCTTGAAACAGTTTGAGAAGAACTCTTTTATTTACACTGAAATTTCGGACAGACTTAGATTGAGTAAACTTTCCGTTCTGCACAGAGAATAAAGTGCCATTGTTCTGCAAGGTATGTATCCTTGTCTTTTTGACAGGTATTTGTCAGCATCATCCTTGCATTGCTGTGAAGATTTCTTCGCTTTTGAATATTTGAAGCCAACTCTGCAGCGAAAATGTGTTCAGCTTTGTTCATCCTGGTAGACAAAAGATCAGGATGTGTATGGAGAAGCATCACTGTAGACTTTCTAATATCCAAGAGTAAGAAACTACATGTAAGAAACTACACATTTAACTCTGGAGTGCGGAAAGACACCTGAAAATGTTGACTGGGAAGATACTGAGAGAAGTTCATGTTCTCAGTACTGAGAAATCCCATGTTAACACTTTTGTCTGTAAAATTGAGATGTGCTTGGACTCAACAAAAATATTAAGTATAAGGAGTATATGAAGTTACACATAACGAGCATACAGTTATTCTTGAAGAATAGCAATGTCAAGTAGTTAGTTGCAGGTATTTGCAGACCTGGCTTCCAGTCTTCTTTTAACAACTGGAGAATGTACTTGTCCTAATAGCTTGTTTATTTCAAATACTTATTTCCCACCACCTAGGCTTATAAAAACTGAGTTAATGCATTAAGCTTTTCTGGAGACCCAAAATTTATTCTCTGAAATGAAGCCCAGAGGCTAATTTTAAATTAAAGGTAGAAAGGTGAATTTAATTCAAAAGCATTTTAATATATTTTTGCCTTTGCATTTAATCCAACTCTAATCTGTGGCACTCTGCTTGATGTTTTGATCAGCAGTCTGCTTTCTAATTAAATCAGAATATTGATGTAGTTGCCTCACTCTAAGCTCTGAACTAGAAAAGTCAAGAGGAAACTTGAAAATTCAGGCTGGAGTGTTAGCCAAGCACATCAGAGAAAGGACCACGCTAAAAGTCAGCAAGATTTCTTTGCTTGTTGTATTGTGTGGCAGGAGTCCGCTGGACTGTTGCACATGCTCGCTCTCAGAGAATGTCCTAACCAGCAAAATTTTGACTTTGATTCCAAAGAATGGGGGCATTTCCAAAGGGGGAGTGATAAATCCAGTGTGCTTGCATGTTCTCTTTTTTTGTTTGTTTTGTTTTTTCTTGAGTTTTCCATAAACAAAACACAAACTGCAAATATAGTGGGATGTATTAAAAACAATACTGTTGCATTTCAGGATGTGCTGGTGGTGTAGTAGAGCAAGTAAATCTTAAGAGAGACAATTCATACTGATAAGCAGACTGAAGTTTACGCTGCAACTTCAGAATGGTAGAGACTGAGAACCAGTTTTGCTGGGGCAGATCCTCAAGTGATTTCAAGCCCCCTTAAGTAAGAACATCTACCTTTCTAACCCACTTAGACTTTTTTTTTTTAATTAAGTTTTTTAGAAGCTGGCTGAAAGTCATTGGTACAGGTTATGCCTGCCTTTTTATGTCATGAAAATAAACTCTGCACGCTGCATACTGCAATCCTTTCAATAAAGAGAGGTATACCCCCACTACTTGGGCATTATGCATGGTGCATAGAAACAGTACTTGGGAGTTGTTTAGAAGCCCAAATAAATAAAACAGGGTTGTCTTTAACAAAAGACAGTAAAAGTTTTGGGCTGTGGCCATTGATCTGGTTGATATTCCTTTGTGCTGCTGAAGTCAGAGGTGTTTGCTTTGTGGCTGGGGAGAGCAGATGATTGCTCTTTTCTGGGACCGTCTTAATGGAACATCACAAAATGGTCTCCGGAACAGACTTCCATTTTGCCTTTTCCCTTGTCTGTCTGCAAGGGCTCAGGGCTGAACATAGTGCAAAAAATCCTGTGTGTGGAAAAGTGATGTGAGCAGCTGATGGGTTTTTTGTGGGGTGCTTTTTTTTTTTTTTTTTTTTTTTTTTTTTTTTTTTTTAATTTGCAGAAGTTGGAGTGTAAGGCTGCTATAACTGGAAAACATTGTCATGCTTTGGCCTAGTGAATTAATTGGTTTACATGAATGCAAGAGTTCCAGAAAAAGAATACTTTTTTTAGTAAAGCTGGAGCCTTACAAATACTTCCCATTTGTTCTAATGCACTTAAGTTCTTCATATAGCTGGAAATATTTGTGCCTTCATTGGAACTGGATGGAAAAGAAAGTTTAATTAATCATGTCTTCTAGAAACAATGATTTAGTAGACACTGAAAGGTAATGAGGAAACTTTCAGTTACCATTTTTGCTTGGTCCATCACCAAGGGGAGAAAGTTGGCAGCCTTTGAAAAGTCTAACTTACATTTTTGCAAAGTCAAATATTCTAGAAATATTAATGAATATTTTTGAAATGTCCCTGAACTTTAGCATGTTGTAACTCTGGCTGGAAGATGCCTGGACATGTGTGCTATACCAGTTTACTGTCTGAGAATTTTCGGAGGTGTTTATGGACATGTAGGAGATGTGATTAAAAGTTGGCTATGTACTCAAACTTCTGAGATTTGTCCTGATTGCTATCAGTAGGAATTCCTATACTGAGTAATGGAAGAATGAAGTACATTATTAAAAAAACCAAACTACAACCCTAACAGTTTGCAGGGTAGCAATATTAACATGTTCAAACAAGCTGTTGAATTGTTTGTCTATATGTGCAGAAACCAGATCTTTTCAAAGAGGATCAGAAGTCCTTGCATGTTCCTAATTCTACTTGTTGATTGATACAAAATTGTGTAACACGAATATTTTTGTAAGTCCACAGTCATTAAACATAGAGGTAACAAAGATAAAGATGGCCTGTATTTCRTTTTAAGCCTACTGCATGAAAGTCTGTCTCATAAATGCTATAATGGGTAAAGTTCAGGACTGGACTATGACTAAACTTCTTTCCTTATTAAATTAGGATGAAGTTCAGAAATAGGCAGTCTTTCTCTGTGATGGGGTACCAAGGAGCTGAGGGTAACTCTATCCCAGCCAAAACCAGGACAGAGGGATAACTGCAGGCTGCAAGGAATATTTGTATCAATTACTTACAGCTAGACAAAATGCTGTATTGAACCAGGAAAAGACAGAGGACATATGAGATTAATGAAATTTTGCAGGGAATTGCATTCAAGCAGTTTTCTTTCCTTAACTGTATTTAGGAAACAAATAAACAATTTTTCTTTTAAACATTTGCCTGGAACAGAGCAAGAGGAAGGAAGACGGGGGGGGAAAAAAAGGGTCTTACATAGTAAACAAACCCAAGGGAGGGAATAATGAAGGAATCTCCTGGCAATGACTGTCTGTTGTCTTCATCACATGACCTTTTTTTTTTTTTGCATTAGTTACAAACACACCAGCCCACTTGCAGAAAGCTGTTTTATAGAAAAATGGAGAAAGGCCCACCAAAAGAGTGTACAAATGGCTGTAGTCATGTCTGTGCACTAGTGTTTTATATATTTAGCTTCTGTACACTGTGGCCTAGTCATGGCCAAAGTAAAAGCATGTCCCTGTTCCTGCTTCCACAAAATGGTACTGCCTTTCTTTAACCACAGTTTAAAGGTATGTAACCTTGCTGTTCACTGTGAGCCCACCTCCCTTTATTTTTTACCTTCCTGTTTTAAAGCCTTTGCACTCTTATTTGAACACCTGAAGATACATTAGCTTGGACCAATTAAAAACAAAGGTAGAAAGACGATGAATTGGGGGAGAGGAAGAATGTTGTTTCTTCTTCCTGCTTGCCCTGTTCCCTATCGTATTTGAATGTTTTATTACCCTCTTAACTGTGGGTATGATGAGAGGGTAATTTCCACTCCTTTGCAGAGGCATGCAGCGTTCTGTTTAGCCCTTGCGGGTACTAGAATAGCACTCAGAAGTGCCTGAGTCATTAATCTACCTGCAGCAAAAAATACCCCATCTCTGAAGAACCTTTGCAACTGGGGAAGGGATTTAAAATTCAGCAGCCTCTATCCTATCCAGTACCCTGTGGTTGATTGTGATACTGTTCATTTCCCAAACAGATTTTTAGTAAAATGTTACATGACTCTTGGTTGGGCTGCTAGCTTACTGGGCGTTCACTCGATTAGGAAGTTGGATCTGTGCAGGTCAGTACATGGCATAACGAGTGCCTCGACCTGGGTTGAGCTTGCATGGTATGCTGCTACAGTCCTCCCTTCCTGAGGCTCAGTCACCTTATAAACAACTGGATTTCCTTGTCACTGCAATTTTGGCCAAATGTTTCCCTTACTTTTGCTTCTGCCGTACAGCACTGTCCATACATACTCATCCAGTTCCACTCCTGGTGCTTGAATGCATGAGGAAGCATGCAGGTTAGAGGGATGATGTTCAGCACTCCTGGTACCCAGTCCTGGATGCTTTGAAAGGCTTCCTGACTCTTGTTCCCAAGGCTTTTCTGAGGGAGGGTGGAGAAATGACCTGCCATTTGAACTGAGTTACTGGGATATGTCTGTTAATTATTTATGACTTTATGTCATTGAGAAAGTAAGGAAGCTGAGATTTCTGATCTTCTCCATGAAGGCTAATTTTAGTGTTTCTGGGTTTCCTCTTCCCTGTACTGCATTTTCCTCCTGTGGCTAATTACGGTCTAGCTGCCCTAACTTGAGAACCATTTCTGTTCAGTATGTGTAGGTGCCATAGTTTCCAAATACTCTGTTAGTGTTTCCATTACAAATATTGTTATATTTATAAACTGGAAATTTCAGTGTCAGTTTTGTACTTCACATACTGAGCTTTGGAACAGTAAATTTTAATATGCATATTAAAAAAGAAGGAAAATTCTATTATTTCATACAATAAATTTCTGTGCTATATAGTATCTTAAGAGGCATTTGTCATAGCATCGGTCACCAGGTGGCACTGCTACATATAGTCTTGAGACACGCTAATCCTTTGAGAGCATGTCTGACGACGGGATAAGGACTTCGGGTTTTCTCCACTGTGTGGCTTATATCTGGAACTGTACATATTCCTGTCACCATAATTTCCATACTTCTTACATTGTAGGCAAATACTCTAACTTCTGTGTTAATTATTAAAAAGATGAGCGTAAAGATTTCCGGTGACATAAACGACATTCAGCATTTTAATGATAACAGAATATACACCATACATTTGTATTTGCAGTAGCTTAAAACAGTAATTTAATATACTAACATTTCTGCATTATGACTTGCTCTTTAAATAGTATCATATTACATTTCTATTGGGGCCTATTCTTGTTTTACATTTTTTTTCCGTGTTTATACGTGTCTCAAATAGATTTTTCTAGATCTGTGTCTTGTTCATAGAATAAGCATTTGCATTTCTCTATCCAAGGTTTTCATGCAGTTTAACCACTCTAAAATCCTTCTTCCGTATTTTGTTGTGCAGCCTAGTTTTCAGTGTCTTTATGCCACACTTAGGAATACACTTCTCTGCCACTGCAAGTGGCCCTGTTGCTTAATTCCCCTGTGAATTACCTCTGAATCTGAAAAATAATGTTCCGATGTTCTTGCTACTACTGAAGCTGCAAAGAATTTTTCTGTTCCCCATTAATGGGGCCAGAATGTCATCACTACTGTGTCTTAGGCAGGTTACAGGTGTTTTTAAAAAAAATATTCATCTGAGAGCTTGGCCAAATTAGAGCAAGGCTGGCTTCCTTCCCAGTGATGCTTCTGAACCGGCAAGTACTGGATGCTGCAACCACGCATGAAGCTTGAGAGGGGTGTTAAAGTTTACATTTAAAATGCGTAGAGGAATGTAAGTGCGTGTCTCGTGTGAATCACTGGTGTGCTGTGCAGTGCTGCTTCTCGCAGTTGGGAATGTGGGGAGACGAGAGATGCTCAGCAGTCGACAGAGTCAAGACAACAGATGTCGATTTACCTAGGAGAGGGTCAAGGACGATGAGAAAGAGGATTAAGGGGTTCCCATCTGTTCTTTTTTTTTTTTTTTTTTTTTTTGGCAGCTACACTGGCACCATTCTTGGTATTGTGTTGGGACTACAATGCCCTGTTGTTCATGGTAAGCTGTACCTTCTCTTCCCAGACATACAGTACTGAGTTGTGAAGTTGCAATAACATTTTTAATAGTGATACACTGTTGAAGTCTTAACGGTATTTGCATTTTCCTCTTGAAGAGATATAATTTGTGGCCTTTGAAGTACTCTTGCCTTCCAAAGCACCTCTATTCTGTGTTATTTCTGCACTCTACTACAGATCTGCTAACCTCTCTAGCCTGTGGTTCATCCTTTGTAATAACATATTTGTGGAATAATATCAAGATGTTCCTTTTAGCTTTGGCAATGACAAGGAATCCCGTCTTAGTTTCCATTTCTGGAGAGCTGGAGGGGACCAGGATCCCCTCCAAATCACAAAACGAGGTAGAGGTAGTGGGCACTGCCAGGGAGAGAATTAGACTCCAGCAGCTGCAGTATTCTCTTCTTCCTCATTTTTTTCTCTTCTTTGTATGTTATTGCAGTGGTTGGGGAATAGTAGGGAAGTAAATGCCTCCTTTATATAAAAGCAGAAATAATTGGGAATGTGGAAGTTCTTGTTGCAGAAGTTGCTCTATCTCCTGCAATAACTAGCTTTGCAACTGGCCTGAGCTGCTAACAGCCACCAAACTCTGTATTACCTAAACACCAGGGATTTTAGTAAGCCAATCTGATACCCTTTTTTGGGGGAGAAACCTTAAAAAAAAAAAAGTAAAAAAATTGCAAATGTTCTCACCTGGAAAGATGCTATAATCACATGTAAGCACACAGGACTCGAGATTAAAACTTAGTTTTAAACAAAAAGCATTGTTGTTCTTCACTGGATTCAAAGTCTGCTGTGCCAGAAAGTTTCATGGGATGACTGTTACATGAAAAAATGACAAAAATAAGAATCTGTTCCACAATCAAATCCTTCTTTGAAGAGAAATATAATCATTCAATGCATTGTCTCTCTTAATCAGTGCTACATTAAATTGAATAATGATACACTGAACACAGACATAAAATGTGGTGGGTCGCCTTAAGTTCCGGAGATGTTTATGAAATTTCTAGCTAGGGGTTATTCTCTTACGAACTTTGCTCATTCCAGTTCCCCTAAATCTGTTTTGGAGTGGTTCTTATTGGCAGAACAAATTATAATCTGTCATTACGATCAAAAAAGATTAGTGCAATTTGAGGAGGGAAAAAAACCCAAACAAACCACCTGACCCCCTATCAGATTAATTTTTCATCATTTTTGTTGTGTACAAATTGCAGTGAGTGTCTCCTGCTACTGACATGTCTCTACAAGACTGATATGTCTTACTCAAACCTTTGGCATTACATTTTAAACTAGAATAACCTCTATACATCCTATAAAATACATTTTCATTATTTCTAGTGATGTTTTTACACACTTAATAGAGGAGGCACCAGAGCTTCTCTAGCAGCTAAAGTTTAAAGCCTTGGTAATATGCCCAGTCTGCTGAACTTACTTTCTAATACTTCAATTATATTTCCAAAAGTTAATGCATTAGAGTCTTCAAATAAGACTGGGTAGTTTACATCAATAAAATGTTTTCTAAAGCAAAATTGTCTATATCTCAGATCTTACTAAAAGGTGACCTGAGAGGAAAATAAAATTTGACTAGATAAAAATCATGCAAATACAGTAGTGGACCTTGAAATCCCAGAGAGTTAAGTGACAGCATTCTTAGAAAAACAATAGGATGAGAAGCAATTCCAGCTACAGGGCATATTACTGAAATAAAGTACTCTAGTCCAAGGTGGTTGCAGTTATGCATAAATTATGGGATTGTAAAGTCAAGTCTACAGCTCCTCTAATAATATTTTTTCTGCAATTAAAATTGTGGCTAGAAAGCTTAAGGGGATGGATGATTACTAGCAATTAACAGTCTGATCACGTGAGATGCTGAGGTCTCTCTGCTCCTGAAGAAATTACTGAGAACTGGTTGCTTACCATTTTGCAGGTTTAAATCCTTTAACACTGAAGATGTACTGATGATCCAGATAGGATACATGAAATGGCTGCTGTGGTGCCATGTGCAGAAACACTATACATTATCAAGGTATTGTCTTAATGAACAAAACATACTTCCTCTCATAAACAGAAGGAAAATATACTTACCCATTTTATTTGGAAAAATAATCTTTACATGTAGTGCTCCACTGACAAGCATATTGAATCCAAAATGTTCAGAGGCATTTCCTTACATTTAGTTAACTATCAGTGTTTGGTCACTTCAATAGTATACCTTATTCTGAAAGATCTTGCATCTAATGTCTATTTAGCCAACAGAAATCGATGGCAGGTTATCAACAATTCAAAAAAGTCTGACTGGGTATGTGGCCAGTTTTATCTGACCAACTGAACATGTATTTGCAGTACATGATATGGCAATTATTGAGCATAATACTTTATGTACTTTAGATCTTCCAATATAGTTTTTACTTTGAATTTTACAATTTGTTTCAAGAAGCTTGGCCAATAATAATAATAAAAAAAGGAATTTAAAAAAACTTGTGGCCTCTCATCAGAGGCTTTGTCTGTCATGTCTCTGCATGGTTGCTGCGTTTACACTGCTTTCCATTTGGGATGACCTGGAGAGAAACTGCTCTTTCATCAAGAACAGACATGTATTTTCAAGGCTCTGTGGATAAGGGCTATGGAGAGTTGCTTTCTTCTCTATCCCAAAGTTTCTGATTCCCATTAACTGAGCTATAAGGATTATATAGTTTAGGCTAATTCCTAACTATATTGTGCAAAGAATTAGAGGATGATGCTTTTGTTACCATTGTAGTTTTAAACACTAGGGGAGAAATTACTCGAGAAGCATGTCAGAGGTCATGGGCAAAGGAATACTGTGCTCAATAGGAGAGAAATGAGGAAGTTTTAACTTAAAGGTGCATGAAATCTTACAACCGAAAAGAAACGAGAAAAAGGGACCAACTTCAAGAAGAAAAGTTACGTAACTAAAGGACTGAGTTTCTAATGAAACACTATTAATGAGATGCAAGGATAAAAAGTGGTAGGCAGATTAAAGGATAAAAAAGAAATGATGAAGTAAATGGATAAAGGTAATGGACAGCTAAGAGGGATTACTATGAAGAATCAATTCAGAGAGACATAAAAAGCTGAAGCGAGAAGAAAGCATGAAAACTTTGGATTAACATCTGAGAATTTGATTTTGAAGGTAGTTAAAATATTAGTGGTAGCGTTTATATAGATTAATTTCATTTTAAAAGGGATTTGTATAAAGAATTCAATAATAAAACTGAATTAGGTCAAAATAATCAGATCTCATATCATATTAAGTAAATCACCCAACTGAGGGAGAAACCAAACAGCTTTACATAACTGGCACAATGGTGACAATTTAAGAATTTCATATTCATTTTCCACATTTTATTCCTCACAGTTGTACCTGATAAAATAATTTGTAAAAATTGAAGTGCGTCCTTAGCAGCTGAAAACCCAGCTCTGTAGTGTCTTCAAGTGAAGGCTTCTTGTTCCGTTTGAACCATGTGAGAACATCAATGGATCTATGATTGCTTAAAAGAATTTCAGCCTCTTTTTGCTGTTTTTTTTAACGTAGTCACATGATTGTCTTCACGTTTCCTGATTATTATTAATTATTTGTATCGCCACAGCATCTAAAAAAGTAGGTGGTTGTCCGCAACCTGGTTTGGTAGGTTGTATACAAACATAATACAAAGGGATCGAATAGCCTCGGAGATGGTGTTTATAAGCAGCTGCAGCAATTCAGTATGTTGCAGCCTCCCCCTTAGGCTGCTTCGTTAGAGCCATTTCATGATGATCCCATCCAAAATCATTGCAACAGAATGTATGAGGGGGTTTCGCCGCTCTTCTAGTGCAAATCCAGTGTTCAGTTCACTTCCCCGGTAGTTTAAATCGGTCTTTGCGCTCAAGTACAACTTCACGCTCCGGATGAATCATCTCACCAACCGTTCCCCAAAGGAGCGAGTAGTCTTGCTGCCCTCCACCCCGGAGCAGCTATTCCCGCTTCCTTTGTGCCAACAGCGGTGTCTGTATGAGCGCCGTCACTCAAATTAGAGGCGGCTCACAGAACTGAACTGGCAGAAAATGAGCAGTTCACCGCAGCATTAAACCAGTGCCAGGAAGCGAATGGGTCTTCTTCCAGGTGCGCAGTTAGAGGATCCTCACGGCTCCCAAACTGTCACCCGCAGTGCCAGAGCACAAAATCTCAAGTAACGTTCTTTCTCAGCTAAAGGGTTAATGCTAACTGTGCAGACTGAGGGACAAGAAATTTTTTTACGTTTGTGATTGAAAAAATTTGGCCATTATTCTTCTAACTACCCCAGTTGCAAAATCTACTGTACAACAACGCAGTTCAGATGTTGAAGTGTGTGCAAATAGTCAGCTTGGGAAAGCAATTCCATTCTGGCTTTAACCTGTACCATTGTAGCAAATACTAAAGCTGGTGCCCAGCCTACATGAGACTTTCTGCATTAGCTGCCCTGTTCTAAGAATAGCTCGTTTGAGGATGCTGTGGGAGGAGGTACATTTGAGGTCTTTCCAAGTCAGGACGTTAAAACTGAAAATTACAACTGATAAACCAAAATGCATAAACCAGATGATTAAACTGGGAAAAAGAAGAGCAAAATACTTTGCTCAGGAAATGAGCTTGTAATTTTTAGTTGCTTGTAATGCTATTAAAATATTGCTAACGCGACAGTTTTTGTGTCGGCTCAGACTGTTAGGAGTTGTGACCTGCTGCGCTGCATGACCCCTCTCTGCCCAAATCATCTAGCACGCGGCCTCAAATTACACAGAGTAGCTCTTCAGCTCAAGCTACAGATTTATTTTTTCTAGACAGGGTTAAAACGGTTGCTGTAATGGCATGTTACGGGGAATCATCGCCGCTGTTGCTACAGATGTAAACACGAGGGCAGCCACTAAAATTGACAATTACAAAATGGATACGGATGCTGTACGACTGGAAAAGCTTTGTCCAGCTACTTTTTCAGGTAGAGGAGACTAGTTACCAACATTTACAGTAGGTGGCGGATTTTTCGTTGACAAAAGAGATGTTATCGCGATAGCTAGGGGGAAAAAAAACCCCACAACTAAAAGCTCAAGCAGGAAAAAGAAACCTAGAAAAAAATACTTGAAAATCAGTCTTAATTAAACTCTGACTTGACAGTGACTCGACAGGGAGACACTGCTGCAATACAGCCGTGGAAGTACCTCAGCACGTTTGCGACGGCGCTGTTTTTCCCTGCGTGGGGGGAAAGAAGCCGGAGAGGCAGCGGAGCGAGCACAGCCGCTGCGGTGCCCCGGGCGGGGGGTGTGCCCCGGGCCCCCAGGGCTCCGGGGAGGCTTCTCCCCACCGCCCCTCCGTCTCGCAAAAAGCAAAACCAACTCGGAAAAAGCTTCGGAGCTTTTGCAAACGGGGCGGGGGGCGGCCCCGGCAGCCTCCCCACCTCCTTCCCTCCGCCGCTCAGCGACCTTCCTCCCCTTGCGGACCTCCCCCTCCTCCTCCCTCCGCGGCCGGTCACGTTGCGGGGCCGCAGGGAGAGGCCGGCACCCCCGTGCGAGGCAGCACCTGGCGGAGCGCAGCGGAGGCCACGTTGTGTTTTTGTTTGGAGCTCGGGGCGGCGCTGTCCCGCCCCTCGGCCGGGGGCGGCCGGGCCGCGGAGCCCGCTCGGGGCGTAGCCTCTCCGCTCCTCCCCGGGGCGTTGAGGAGGGTGACTCGGCCGTCCTTCCCCTCCCCGCGGGTAGGCAGGGAGGCGGCGCGGCTGCGGGGACGCGCCCGGCGGGATGCGCGCTTAGCGGCGGCCCCGGCCGAGCGCAGGCCCCGCCGGCTGCACCTGGCGCCGGAGGGAAGCGGCCGCGGAGCGCCGCGCCCTCCGCCCGGGGACCCGCCATGGAGAAACGAGGGGAGGGCGTGCCGCTCTCCCACCCCCTGGAGCCGGAGCCCGAGCCCGAGCCGCAGCCGGCGCCGCCGGGGGAGAAGCGCTTCAGGCTGTGGTACGTGGGCTCGTCGTGCCTGGACAGGCGGACCACGCTGCCCATGCTGCCCTGGCTGATGGCAGAGATCCGCCGCCGCGGGCAGCGGCAGGAGCCCGGCGGCGCCCTGGGCAGCGGGGTGCCGGCCCGCGAGGTGCTGCTGCTGCTGGGCTCGCCCACGCTGCGCTGCGTGCCCGCCGGACCCGGCAGCCCCGGCCGCCCCGCCGGCCCCGCCGCCGGMCCCGGCCGCCCCGCCAGCCCCGCGCCCGCCGTCTTCATCTTCGAGCACAAGGCGCAGCACATCGCCCGCTTCATCCACAACAGCCACGACCTCACCTACTTCGCCTACCTGATCAAGGCGCAGCCCGACAACCCCGACTCCCCCATGGCCTGCCACGTCTTCCGGGCCACCGACCCCAACCAGGCGAGTGGCGGCGGGGGCAGAGGGAGGGGGCGCTGCCCGGGATCCCCCCGCTTTGCTTCTCTCCCCGCCTCGCCTGACGGGACCCCGGGCGCTGCCCTCCGCAACCGCGGAGGGAGTCGGTGTGCTCGGACGGGGCAGGGCAGTGCTTGCGGGGCGCTGCGAGACCGTAACCTCCCACACACCCACCCGCGGAGTGGGGGGAGCCTGCCCGGGGCCGGCGGTGCCCGCTGGGCTCTCCGCGGGGCAGCCGTCCCGGGGCTGCACCTGCGCTGCTCCGCGCCGAGCTGCTCGGGCGGCTGCAGCGCCCTCGGGGTCCGCGGAAAGGGGGAGTGGGGGACACACACAATCCCGCGTGGCCGTGGGGTGCTGTGCCACCCCCTGCCCCGAGCGCACCCACCTGCCAGGCCGGGGGCACCAGCCTCTGCGAAACGCGGGTGCGCTGGGAGATGGAGCCCCTTCCTTTCTCCCTGGTCCCGCTTCTGTGGGACCGCCTCGTGTCCCACAACAGCTCGATGGCAAGCGCACAATTTGCTCTGCGAGCAAAATGCAGAATTTGTGTTAAACCGTCCTTACGGTGGCGTGAGTGTTGGAATCGAGTAGCCAGGATGGTGCTTTCAGGGCTCTGCAGACCCCCGGTGGTATGGAAACCATCGTTTGCAACCAGCGGGCCCTGTTTTGCTCACAGGTCACGCTAAGGACACCTGGCTGTGCTCAGGCACACTCAGTAGTGATACAAACAACCCTAGGTTTGGGTGGAGACATTGTTGATAAAGTGCCAGCTGGAAAAAAAGAGCTAACAGTAAGACTCTATTTTCCTGACTCTTTAACAGGCTTTGGCTCGCGCATCAGATGTGCAGCAGAGTGCTTTCTCCTCCCTGTTTAGAGTATGTGGGAGATGGTGGTTTGATGAGTAGGTTTGATCGTTGGTTTAGCATGGTGACAGCAAGAAAAAGGCCTTTCAATAAGAATTCTTTGGTTGAGTAAGTTAAGACACCTCTGCCTGAGTTTTCACAGACATGTATGGAGGAAAAACGTGCAATTAGAAATGCTGGATTTTACTGAAACCACTTAGCTGGCTTACTAGATCCACTGAAGAGTTGCTTGGGTTTCTTTTGGTTTTGGTTTGGTTTTGGTTGTTTTTTTGTTTTTAAGTGAAGAGGGTAGGAAGTATTAAGAAAACAACTGAAAAGTTCTCGGTGTATTAATTTTGATTTGAGCCAACATACTGCCAGAGATTATAACATTGGAGGGATTTAGATTGTGTACATAGCTGTGGCTTGAGCCATCATCAGAGATAGGACAGGAGGTATCCCAAATGGAGGTAACAATGCTTAACTTGTTGGCAGCTGCTGCCACCGTTGTGCTCTGTCGGGAGAAGGGAATTCAGGGCCAGGAGAGAGCACGCAGAAGGAACATGAAATGGAGGGGATCATGCCTGGCAAGGGAGGAGCCAAAATGTCCTTTCAGGAGTCTGACCATATGGACTGAAGGGAACCAAGGTTCCTGCTATTGGCAGAAGATGCTGAATCAAATTTCTGGGGTAGGTCTGCTCTGGTACCATGACTTTGTAAGACAACCACATGCTGTAAGATAGTGGATCCCTATTACTCTTGTGAACTTGCAAAATGCTACATACATTTACCTGTGGGAGGCTATGTCTGACTAAACCTTTTATCCATATGTCTTCCCTTCTTTCCTCGTGGAGGAAAATGTCCTTATGTGCATGGAATTAAATCAAATTGATACTATAGGTAAAGCCTTCCTATTGAAGGAAGTTATTAGTATGAACAAGTTCCCTTTTATAAACTCCTATCTTGTTCTGACAGTATAGTCTACATTTTATCTGGCAAGATTTTTTTTAGCCTTGTTATCATTAATAAAGAGTAAGTCCCTCGTGTGAGGGTTAGTCAGCACATGATTTCCAGACAAAGAACTACAATAAGGGTAGTAGATGCACAGCCAGCAATGTGATTCACAAGTATCTGACTAACAGGCAGGTTTTTTTAAGGTATCAAAAGGAAAATAAGGTGGAATTTTTTTCCCCTCCTGAATTTTGTTACTAATCGTTGAGGCTTGGTTGGCTAAGTCTGTGCAGGTCGCTAGCTGTTGATCTGTGCTTAAGCCTAGTCCTGAGCAGATGAAGTCAGGCTGCAGGTTGCTAGCTCTGGAAAATCTTCTTTTGAAGCTCTTAATTGTTTGTTATAAAATAGATGCTGTTCTTGCACGCTTTCAAGATCTTTAAGTATGTGCTTCTGTTTCGTATTGGTTATGTGAGCTTCGTGGTGCATATTAGCTTAGAAAGTATTTTTCACAGCTGTTATTTTAAGACGACCTCATTTTCCATCTTAGGCCATAGTCACTTCCAGCCAATGTAAGTTGGCACCGCTACTGAGAGAAGTGATCCTGTCCTCTTCAAGCCTCGACCCCTCATTCCTTCCTCTCGGCTTTGTCCTCATGGCAGCACAACTGTTTGTGCAGCCGCACGGCGAACAGGATCAGGGAATTGACTGGTGTTAAGCTTGCTTTTCCCCCACCTTTGCTGGATTAGTTCCAAACCGCTTCCCTCATTTGCTTTACTATGCAACCCTAATACCATTTACGTCAAGACAGGTAGGTTGGAGGCACAAGGTAGCAATGAGTGGCCAAGAAGGGGAAGGGTGGGATAGCCTTTTCAGAGGTTATACTGACTTCAGGCTCACTGGAGGTGACCACAAAGCCATGGTGTTACCCGTCTCGGCGGTATTAAGTTCAGCAGCACGCTAAGTCACTCTGGAATGAAGGAAGAGTGCAGGAGATGTCGTGTGGTCTTTGAGTTAGAAGACAGCTAGCTGTAATTTTTAATGGTGGATGTAAATTATGAAAGTGAGAGGATAACGATTGACTTCCAAGAGATTAGTGCTAACACAGTAATTCAAAAAACAATGTAGTTGAGAATGAAAATTTTGGCTTCGAGCCCATTGCTTTGTCCACCAGTGGTATTGCACAGTGTCCAGGATGCACGTGCATTCACTGTGACCACGAAAGGGGCTGTTATTCACAGAAAAAAGCAATACTTTTTGCTAGTCCCTGCAAATTTCTTTAGCAGATGACCAATAAAAAGCCAATGCAATATGTGCTCTGATAACATCAGGTGGGTGGATAACATCTTTTAATGTTATTTGCCGTGACTGAAGAAAAATGAGGGAGTGAGGTGGTATGAAACATCTTTACATTTTATTTGAAAGCCTGCAAATTGTAGGCAAAGCTGAAAAGTAGGAGCCAGTGGGTTGACTCCTGCTCTGGAGTAGTACTTTGGCACAGTGTCAAACCCAGAGCTCAGCTGTCGGTATGGGGGTGGATGCTAAGATGCTTTTATTACGGGGGTCTCTTTCTTTTGCCCTTTAATTACAAGGGGAGAGAAAACTTCTGCAGCCATCTGACTGGTGAGGATGGGAACAGAAGGTTTTGACTTTTTTCCCCCGCAGAATTATTACAGTGTTTGCCACTCCTCATAACTTTTCAAAGCAGCAGCCAGCTGAAGTGGATGAGGGTAGTTGTCAGTTTTAGTGCTGGCTAGTAGTTTCTGAATAGCAGCCAGAGATTTGTTTAGGTTTGTATTGCTGTCATTTGAGAATTATCTAGGATGCATGGAGTCTGTCTACAGACATCAGATGACAGCATTGTCTCATTTTATATTTGGCAGATTTTCTTCACAACCCCAGGAATAGGTTTGTTTGTTGTTTTTTTTTTTTTAAACCAAAAGTTAGAGTTCATAAATATAGCAGGCATACCCTTCTCCCAGCCACCAAGAAAAGCCCTTTTGATTGGTGTTTTCAAGCTTAACTTCAACACATTTTTACCATGAAATACTGATTTTATTCTATAAACCAGATTTTAATTATGTGAAACAAATCAATGCTGTTTGACAATTGCCTTGAGTTCCCTGTTCTCTGGGGGAGAGGCTTATGGTCTGATCTCTTTCTGCACTTTTTTTTAGTTATTATGCTGATCTAGACTGTGCGTTTTCTTCTTGAAACATGAATAACCCTGTTTTTTGGGATTTTTTTTTTTTTAACCTGAACTGGCATCCTAAATCTAATTATACTATAATTGATTCTTATTAGTGAAGATAGTTGTCTCTTCCAGTTAAGCAAGAACTTACTTGATACATTTTGTATTTCGTTTAGAAACCTTATAAGCAATGATCCAAAAATATTGTTGTGGGGTTTCAAAACTAATCCAAGCTGGCTGTGAAAGAAAAATGTTCTGGTGCACAGACCTCAGTAGGGTTTAGCTCTTGTGTGTATAATCTGTAGCTGCGGCGTTCTGCTGTAACCATGCGTTAGGGGAACTAGCCTGTCTCAAGGTGAAGCAGAAATAATGGAGCATTTTGCTGACAAAGTAAAGCTGTGATAAGAACTGGAGAGGTAGAGGACCAGAGACAAGAGCCGGAGGCAGCCTGCTTGTAACCCAGATCCCTGCTCTGTCATCGCTGCACAGGCTAAAAGTCAAAAACATTTGTCTATTCCAAGAGTGTGTTAGTTGTCTGTTAGATAATGTATTTCAGTAAAGCAAGGCTGTAAGGCAGTTTATTCTGAAAAACAAGGCATCAGTACAAAGTCCTTCATTTTAGGTGTGCAAAGGAGGCTTTTATGCTGTAATAATATCACATTCTGTAAGGCTTATTATTGAAGAATGTAAGTTAGAAACGTTTGAAGAAGAAAGTTCGTGAACTTTACATTCATATTTCTTTTGTGCTTTGATTTTTATGTGACATAGGAGCATGGGCTGAATGGTAGCAAATTCTTGGCATATTAAGTACATATGTACAGGATTGTTGCAGTTCATATTAAAACGTTGCACAGGTTGAGTCATCTGATAAGCTGTGTTTTGAATAGGTATAACAGACATGATAAAAAAGATGGGCTCTGGGTTTTGAAGGATTCTGCAGGAGATGGGAGGGATGCAGAGTTTGGTTGCTAGATGGACTCGAGCGTGCTTTGATTGCAGAGGAAGGAGGTAATGCTGTTTTCCATGAGAAAGATAGGTTTTCCCAGTTTTATCAAGAAAACAAGACTTAGAAAGTCCAAAAGAAAATTTTCTCTTAAGTTTGTGTGGGTCAGAATTTCATTCATGGGGTGAGAAACTGAAAAGCGATGACTCAAAACAAAGCGTGGATGCTAAAGGCTTGCAGCAAATGTAGAATTGTTTGGTGAGCTGCCTCATTACCTCCAGCCTACATGGGCTATACAGCCTCAGATGAAAAGTCTTGTGCTCCCTTTTTTTGTTTTGGTTTTTTGGGTTTTTTTGTGGTTTGTTTTTGGTTTTGGTTTTTKTGGGTTTTTTGGKTTTTTTTTTGTTTTGTTTAAACAGTGTCTGACTTAAGATTTGGAAAGTGGAACTGAAAGTTGATAGCTTAAGGTTTCATTTTTGTTTTCCTTAATGATAGATTCGGGACTTTTTTCTGAAAATGAGAGTGCTTCTCATTTTAGGCTTGTAAAGCTATCTTTTTAAGTTCCAGTTTTGAACATCTTGTCCATGATAATTTTCTGCCACGTCCCAAACAGAATTATTAAAAACATTAAAATTGTTAACTGTTAACGCTGATATGTAGCCTTTTTTTCCCTGATTGATGTTTAGGAGAGGAAAGAGGGAATGGTTTTAAATACTATCATATCTGCTGTGTTTGTAGAAAATTCATTAGTTTTTCCTTTTGCAGTTCCTGAAAACCACCCCATTATTTGGGGAGTAGAAGCGATGTTATGGAGGATTGTATTTTCAGAAAGGCAAAATAAAATATAGAACGATAACTATATGAAATGATGTAAGCTCACTGAGAGTGGCTGTAGGTAATGCAGTGACCAGGTAATAAGGCTATTTTATTTAAAGAAAGGAGCTTGTATGCATCTGTGCACACCAAATCAAGGCTTCTCTTCTGATTATCTGTTTCTACATTTTTCTGTCCTGTTTTTCAAATGTAGAGCCAGTTCCTTTTAAAAATAAATAAATAGAAAATTGACTTCCAAAAGGTTTGGCTAGCTTATGTATGTCTTGGCAACAGGGAGAGTCTGATTTTTAGGGATGGTAAAAATATCAGACCAAAATGCTTGAAGTTAGTGTTTATAAAAGTGAATGCTAAAAAAGATTCAATTTGTAAACAATCATCGCAGAATGGTAGTGTGACTGACTCTTACCCATCTCTACTCTTTGCTAGAGTTTGGTGTAGCATTGATGTGCACAGCTCACCCTTCCTTGCATCTCTTCCATCTGTCTTTCCCATTTGCCTGGAAATCCCTGAGCATCTTGAGTTTCCCTGAGGTAAAGTGGTGAACGCCATGATGCATTTCAGGGGACGATCACTGAGATTGCTGTCTAGGCTGTAGGTCATGCAGAATTTTCAGCAGTGTTGGCATGGTCCCCTCATGGCACCAGCTGTCCTCTGCCACCTGGTTTTGTTTCCTGTGTGGTTTCAGGTACTGTTTGAAGTTCAGAAAAAAAGAAGAGTTTATTTCCATGTGGCTTTTATCGTTTGTCCCATATGTGAATTGTGGCATCATCTACCTTCACATTCTGCACTGTTCTGAGGCACCTTTAGAGACCACAAGAAGATGACTGGGTAAAAAGACCAGACCTACTGCAAGTCTTGTATAGGTCGTTAAATAATGCAGAGTTTGAGGGCAGCCGGAARGCAGACTTAAGGCAGCAAAGTGAAGTGACTTAATTCATAAACAGGATCTGTGCTTTTCTGTTCTGTATAGACTATAATATAATATCTATCACCATATGTTCTGACACAAATAGGTACATCAAGACCATATTCACTAACATGGGTTCCAAAATAAATTAGGGCATCACTAATGGAGGATAGTGTATGATCATGTCATGAACAACTAAATCTGCCCTGAAGAGGTCTTCAAAGTGCAAAAAAGGCAATACAGAATGTCAGAGGGGGGCTGAAAGCACTAAGTGTGGAAGTGGTTACCCCAGGGGTGCATGAAGTATGTGATCTGTTTCGGGTACCAGAGAACATACATCAGTTGTGGATATGCATGTTTTCATCCATGAACATTTTGGGGTTTTTTTCCCCCCTTTCCAGGCATATTAACTAGGTGATAACTGGTAGATCAGTGAGGTGGGCAAATAAACATACTTGTTGGTCCTGTAGATCTGAGAGTACTCTGGTAATTCAATCTTCCTCTCGGCGTTGGTCAGAGGTAAGCCTGTTTGTGCTGCAGGGGATGTTCTAGTATATTTAGGACTGCAGGGAAAAGGACATAAAAAAACAAACAAGCAAACAAAACCACATGTGTTTGCCCCAAAGGGCTCATTGTAGCCCATGTTAGAATCTTAACTTTTATATTTTTATAAAAGTTAACTATATATCTTGAAAAATCCAGTTAGTCTTCATTCTGAACACATTGGTGCTTTATCAGCGGAAAACCTGCCATCGCCTGAAGCTGTGCTCCCTCGCCTCTGCCTCTCCGCAGCAGCCATACCGCTTGAAATGAACAGCGTTGCGTCCCGCTGTTTGAAGCGAAGCCTGCTTAAAGCCATCCCTCCCGTAAGTGAAATCGGCTGCTTAGTCCTCCCCCTCCTTGCTGCAGGGAATTAGGACTTCCAATAAGAAGTTAATTACTCGGTCCTCGTCTGGAGAGGATGGTGCTGCTGGGATTTCTGCTGCTCCCTGAGCAGACCCTGTCTGAGCAAAAAAGGAAAACCATGGCAGCAGCGGGGCCTCTAGGTATCACTTCACCCTCCCGAGGTGAAATGTTGTGTGTGGACTTCAGCTGCAGTGCTTAAACATGGCTTTTCTGTCCTTCTGTGTGGTTTTAGTTACTTAAGTCAACTGAACAAAAACCTGAGACATGTCCTTCAAAGGCTGTCATACCATGAAGACTGTTCAGACAGGCCACTCTGATCAGTAGGTGGCATATAGCAAGTACACGTATAACATGTCTTAAGTTTTATTTTTCTGTTCAGAGCCTCTGAAAGATGTCACGAACTAATAAGCAGTTACCTAGATGCATTACAATTCTCTTCAGTTTGGATCATTTGTAAGAGAGGCAAAATACTTCAGTCGAACCACTGCAAAAAGAAAAATGATATATTTTTTTTTTAGATGATCTCTGAGTGCCATGTAGAAATTCAGCTTAGTGCTTTGGAGGAATTGTATCTACTAGACCACATTTCCTGACTTCATACGTTTCTTGTAACAGTGAGTTGTCTTCATCTCTGCTCAAATCTGGTTGCTTTCTCACAGAATCCATAATTTCCTTTTTTATCGTTTCATCTCTTCAGTATTAGATAGGCTTTTAAAAATGATCTCTCTTGGAAATTTGGAAGGACAATATGGTAAGGTTTTTCTTGTTCTGCATCTCTGGAACCACTGAAGATAAGTAGGATTCTACAGTATTGGGCACGTGGCACTTTTCTGAAGGATTAAATTAATTTAAAATGCAAACATGAGAGGGATCCTTGTTCAAAGCCTGTAGAAGCTGTTAGATAAGATAAAACCAATACCATAGAAGYGTGGCTTTTTCCCAACTCCACCATACCTGGCACTGTGGTTTTTCCCCCCTCCCATTACAGCTGACTTTATTTAAAGTGTATTTCAGTCGTGCAGTTCATTTTTGCATGTTGATAAACCTTAACAAGCAGCTTGCTCCGTTACAATGACTGGGGTTATGTTTTATTTCATTACGCCTCTTGGCAAGAACGTGCAGATCTGCACAGTGCTCTTTAGAGACCCCTGATGCATCAAAAAACATGTTGTGGGAAGTCGGGATATTATCCTCTGGGGCATAGCAATGACTGCCTTCCAGACTGTTCACAGTTTTGTCTTTCCTAGCAAGCTTAATAAATACTTATTTTTTAGGATGCTGATGTTAAATGCATCTCATGTACTCTGTGATGCCGATACGGGTTTCCTGTTATGTTCATTTAAAAAAAAAAAAAAAAAAAAAAAAAAAAAACAGGAGCAATGTCCCAGGAACTTTGGGAGTTGTCAGTGGTCTGTGGGTTCTTGAGTATTTCTGAACTAGAGTAAATATCTAGTAAGAGAGCAATGAAAGACTAGGACATGCAATGCTAACTCGTTGAAACATATTTTTATATGCCTTCTCATAGTTTGTTTCTTGCTTTGGCTTGATTATTCTTAACAACTTGATCTCAAGTTACGGTGGGATTTCTAAATAAAAATAGAAGTAGGGTAGTACATATTTAACAGAGCTGTATTTGCCAGAGAGGAACCAGTTGCTTTCTTTAGGACCGCTCAGCTGGAAGTGTAGAAACAAAGCAGCACATAAATTCCAGCTAAACCCTGCGTTGAAAGCTGATGTATGACCTTCAGGTTGATGTCCGCGGTGGACTGCAGTACACACGCAAAGCTCTGTGATTCCTGCCTGCCCCAGCTCTTGTCGTACYGTGCGAAATTATGTTTTCGATAGTCTAAAGGTGAAAAAATTCATTCCTGCTAGTGTGCAGATTAGAAAGAGAAGGGATTGTGTATATGACCTGCTGCCATACTTGGCAATGGAAATAAATACCAGACTGTCCTCAGTGTCGTGGTACTTTTGTGACAATCTAAGCAGTTTAGGATACAAATTCCCAAACAAGCTGTTGTAACTATACTTAAAAAATCCCAAAACAACAACAACAACAACAACAACAAAAAAAACAAATCGGAAAAACATAATTTAAGATGCTGAAGTGTTGCTCTAACGTGCAGATCCTATAGCATCTGATAGGAGAGTTTTCTATGGAAAATACTGCCCTTCCTGTAACATTTGGTTTAGGCTTGTGTACAAGACTTTGTTTTTTATGGAGAAAGATTTTAAACAAGTATCCCTTTTGTAGAAAATACTTCTGGCCTGACTTTGTGGTCATACTCAATGAGAATCCCTTAATTTTCTGTGCAGCAGGACTGCAGGCTTGAGCAGTACAAAACAGTTTGTAAAGAGGATCCACTTTTTTTGTAAACCAACTACATTATAAATAGAGGGAAGATGTTGGCTACTCTTCAGCAGCACTTTTTTGGGCAAACCTTGCCAAAAGAGAAAATCAAGTGGGCCTTTTAGTAAGAGCAGCACAGCAGACTTTTACCTGAATTATTCATGAAGAAACGCACTCGGATTATCCACGGCATATGTGTGCATGTATTCAGATTTAGCCTTGAGGAAATTTGCTGACCTAAACATGGGGAGCGGAGTGGGAGCAAGGCAACGTGATTAAAGCCAGCTCAGAAGGAGTGGGTTTACATCCTGGCACTGCGCCTCGGATTCCCTGTCTGCTTAGTGCTAGGGAGAACTAAAAATAATATCTGCAGTTTTTAGCGGGGTGGCGTGGAGTTTACAAAATGAATACGTTTCCTCCATAGTGACCTTCTGTCTGCAAAATCACCACAGAAGGAGGCAATGTAAAAAAATTATATAGAGCACATCAATCAATCTGTATGAATGCTGGGTTGTTTTGGGTTTTTTTGCTCAGTATGCAGGTTGTCCTTAAAATATACAGCATCACAGTTGGGAGTGTGAGAAATGTGGAGACCAGCCCAGACTACTAGATTAATGAGCTTGGTGTTTCTTTATGTAACCAAATATTTTGTTTCTGTGTGTTCACCCACTGTTCTGCATTTCATCTGTTTTACTTAATATCCTGCACTTGCTAGTTGTTGTTGTTGTATGGGAATTTGAAAGGGAACTTTCTGTTTTTAGTGAAAATTAAAGGTTAAAACTCCAGCAATCCTTTTTAACAATGCCATCAATAGTAAGCTGAACAGAAGCTTAGCCGTAGTGCCATTTTATTTCTTATCCGAGTCTAAATTTTTCAGATTTGACAACCTATTTGATACGCTTCTGCTCTGAGTTCTCACATGACCACCATAAAAAGGTCAGATTTTGAGAAGACAGTTAATACTTGATTTCTGCAGCTCAACAGAGTGGATGCTTCAGCCATATTCTGTTACTTCTGGAAATGTCAGCCTCTGGCAAGCCAGGGATGTATATGTATAGGTTGCCATTTATTACCTATCAGGTAATGCATCACGTTATAAACTGGAATATCATTAGCATAATAGGAAAGCCTAACTTGAAGTTTCATTCTGATACTTTTCTTCAACATGGCAGTGCCAATTCTTTGTTTGCCAACCCAGCCCATAATATTGGATGTTTTTTAGCTATTTAGTCCTGCTGTTATGCTTTGCAGTTGTACTATCAGATTTTATACACATGGTATACCACCACCTGAAAAACTCAYGTAGAGTTCCACTGGCTTTCACGCTCATTTTGCAGATTTTAAAATTCTTGCTGTAGCTCTGTGGGAAGCTCAAAATACTCTGCGGAGTCCCACGGATTGTTGCCGTCCTTGTAGAAGCACAGCACCCAGCTCGTGCATGCCTACACAGACATATACATAATAGTTAACACCTAATACGATAAAAACCACACTGATAAAATGCTCAACTCTGCTATATATGTCAGCCTTTTATGTAATGATTTGAAGCATGCTCACATCCGTATCATGCTTTTGAGTGGGATTACTGATTTCAAGGGTGTAACGTTTAAACTTCGGATCACCTGAGTTTCTTTACAGAAAGTTCAAGCTTTATTTCTGTGTGATACTCTTCTTTCCATCAGTTATAAAGTATTTAAGTCTGTTACCTATGTAACATATAGAAACTACTTCCTTTCAACCCTGTACTGGGCCAGTTTGTTGGGAATAAAGAGTAGGCTTCGTGGTGTCCTGTTACAGAGGTGAATTAATTCACTTGCGCGTACTGCTGCCACGTGGGCTCCCCAGCCACGTTACGGAGAACAGCGTACATAAATTGTAATGGATCACTGCTCCTGGAAGGGCTGTTGTTATGTACTCTCAAGAGCCCCGCATTAAACTACGGAGGGTCTGCTTCATGCTTTCATCCCGGGCTTAATTGTTTTGGGTTGGTTTCAGGGGACTATTCACTCAACAACTCAAGACTCTGTCCAGAGAGCCCTGCTCTTAAATAGGAACCAAGTCATACAGGTCATTCCACCCAAATTGCACAGTGTTTTCCTATAGGATCACCAGCTGCTAGAAGATCGTACTACTTTATTGGTCTGTAGCACATTTTGGGTTTTATACTGCTTTAAGTATCATCCTACCATCAAATATAGCAGTCTCTTGCTATTACTATGTCATAAAAATAATAGTTTTGAAGTTTCGTGTTTCTACTAGTACTGTTCTTATTAAAATGTCAAAATATCTTTCAGCTCAATTGAATAAGCAGGTGGATAAGGATGTGACAGGTTTCTAATTCAGATTCAGTCCGTGGTGCTACTGTCATTTGGAGCCCTGCAGAGACCTAAGAAAACATAACAATTTTTGTTGGCACGTAGATTTGCTGGCCTTGTTTGTTGTACACACCAGGAGCGTTCATCCAGGGGAAGGGATTTCTTAAAGGGGTGCTTTCTCTAGTTGATGCCTGCAAASACCACAGTGAAGTCAGGCTTAGGAACCGCAACATGAAGATAATGGGGGATCTGGTACAGAAATCAGAGCTGCCCACAAAACAGTAAAGAACACAGATCACTGTGAGATCCCTTRCTGCTTGTCAACAGATGCATTAGTTTTCAGATTTGCAGGCTTTCCCAATCTTTTTASCATATGTATATACAAGGCTACTGCTTATTATTTTCTCATGTCATGTCTCTTGCTCTTCCGTTTTTCTCAGCTCCTTGAAATTTTACCAATCCAGGATTATAATCCATTTTTTGCAGGAGTTGTCTGTACTGCATGCAGTACTATTAACTGTGAAAAGTCATGATTCTGACCAGAGGAGGAAAAAAAAAGATAATAATCCCTTTCCCCCCACTGCTTCCCACAAGCCCGCTGGCCCCAAATTAAAACTTTAAAGAAAAAAAGCCATTCATTCTTTTGATTGCATGTTGCCAGGAGCTGAGCTTTTCAGATATAGCTATCAGGATTATAAAAAATTTAACTTCACTCCTTTTCATATTGCTAGTTCCAAGTTTCACATTTTAGAAATATCACCAAGACTAGCTCCTATCTCTCCTTTTTTTTTTTTCTTTTTTTTTTTTGCCATTAACCTTTTTTTTTTTTTTTTTTTTTTAAATGTTTTTTTTGGTAACAGTTTTTTATTGAATATAAACTTGAACAAAAAATATTATGTAAAAATAAACATGCATGAGGATCATTTCAATTTTAATAGAGCTATTCTAATGTTTTTACTTGCTCAAAGTTCCTTTGCATTTAAAATTTGTTTTCACCTTCACA